>JAQGCH010003199.1:0-11046 GCA_034699485.1 Nanhermannia elegantula
TACTGTCGTATCTCTGATTGAAATAACATTACAGATACGACAGTATAGTTCCAAAGCGACGAAATACAGTAGACTGAGAAAAATTAAATTTTAAAAATTATTAAATATTTGTAATTATTATTCTAAAGTTTAATAATCATTTAATAGCCCGAGAATGTGTTGTGTGTAACGCGTGCCGGAAATCGCATCAAATTAATAGATTTTGGTTTAGCGCGTCGTTTCGAAAAAAATGAAAAATTACAGATAATGTTCGGAACGCCTGAGTTTGTAGCACCTGAAGTGGTTAACTTCGAACAAGTGGGCTTCACAACTGACATGTGAGACTCTTAATTATGATTAAACTAAAATTGAATATTATTTCAAAATTAACTAACTATTCATTTAATGAAAAGGTGGGCCGTAGGAGTCATATGTTATATCCTGTGAGTAAACACATAAAAAACGGTTTAGTATTAAACAAACTCTTAAAAAACTTTTATTGTAAAAGACTTTCGGGTTTATCCCCATTTATGGGAGACAGCGATTTGGAAACTATGGCTAATGTGACGAGAGCTGCGTTTGATTTCGATGATGATAGTTTTGATGTAATCACAGATGAAGCGAAAGATTTTATATCACATTTACTCGTCAAAGATAGGGAGTAAGTTGGTTCTCATTGTTTTGGTCGATATGAGATTACACTTTGAATGACACTATCTTTTACTATTTGACAATACAGCCAACGTATGACAGCCAAACAATGCCTGAACCATAAATGGCTGAGGGTGAGTGTCACGCCTACGCCCCCAACACTTCCAGGTTTAGATGAAAGCAATCTCTTCGAGGTTTGTCCGCGTGTTATAGATGACAAGGTTTGCAGTGCGAAACCCGTTCTATCCTTCGATTGATTTGTAAATCCAATCGATTAATAAATTATGTTTGCATATAATCAACGGTTATGTTTTGCATCCTTTAGTTTAAATCTAATTTCCTGTCTTATGAAAAATTAGTAGTGTCTGAATTCATAACGAATTGTATGATTTATGAAATGGGTTTTATTTTCAAATCAGATCATTTGAATGAAAGCATGAATTTTCCAAAAAGAAATCAGACAATGAAACAATTTTACTGCACTGCAAGGGATTTAGTTTATTTAGTTTTGGATTTGTAGTTCCCAATGATTTTACAGTTCAAGTCTTACCCCACAATTTGATAGAATTAGTTGGGAATGAATTTCAGATTGAATTAACGAATAAACCTGTGGTCACAATAATCGTATTGAGTGACGTGAAAAGTTTCGTTGAAACCAAATGATGTATAATTGCTTCTTATTTGACAATTATCTCAACTACGCTATGAATAGACATTAGTATAAAAATGTTTTGTCAAAGAGAAAATGCAACTTAACTTTTCTTATCGCTTCATACGACTAATGTAATTATGGGTGAACTCGAACAATGATTTTTATGAAAGAAACGATTATTGGATGTCTTTGACATCAGTTTGCCACGAGTCCAAAATAATGTCTGTCATTACAACCAAACCTTTATTTAAATGATTTATTTGTTTATATAGCGCGGAAGTAGAAAAAAGATGGCCCAGTCCCTCGATAAGAAGAGATTAAAGAAGTTTGTTATCAGAAGGAGATGGCAGGTATTTAAGTGCAAAGCTTTATAAATATTGAATAGTTATCATAAAAACAAATAATTCTATGTTTCACTAATCAATGGGACATACATTTAAAACAATACATTTGTTGTAATTGGGTTTTGTAATTGGGTTTTGTAAGCTCAAAGACAGTTCATTCAACAATGCATGCGATGATTGACAGGCTCTGGTTCAAGTCCAAACAGGGATATACTTTAATTGATGTAAACCAATGTTTTTATGGAAAGAGAAAACTCAATTTTTTAAATTCAGAACATATCCTAATTTGGAAATTTAGACAAATAATTGGGACAAATTGAATAGAGTTTTTATTTAGAGTTTTATCAAAATCTTTATGAAAAAATGCTCTCTTCAAAGTCAAATTTGATATCTTTTTCAAAGGCCACCCTTTGTATAATTATAAACTTTAAAACTGAGCACTCAGAGTAACTTTAAATGCACAATACGTACTTTAACTTACAATGTCATAAAAATACACAAATATACAAATAGATATCATAAACTTACTTAAGTCACGTTACATTAGATTAAGTGTTGGCAACAACAACGCATATTATACTATAGTTGCGAAACATCTAAGAGATAATTAATTTAATTTAGATTTAGACCATAACTGAAAAGCATTCTGTACTAAAATTGCTAAAATTGAGTCAATTTTTCTCCAATATGGGGTCAATTGGATTATATTTTTTTTATTTTTGAGCTAAAGAACAAGCGTTGAATTGATTCATAATTAAAATATTTATAAAATCTTGATATCCATTGCAAAAAACGTTACTATAGTTGATAAAAGTGATTGAAAAAGTTATATTACAAAGTATATTAAGTTTATAATTGAATGAGTTTTTATAAGAACTATTTTTAATAATTACAGGTTTAAGAAATATCAACAATTAATTATCAACAACTTGTTTCTAACTCATGACTTACTTCCGATAATTAACAAATAGCAAAATAATTAAAGTCTTTAAATATTATCTCAAAATGACCCTAAAATTAATTTTTTATTATTTTCAGAAAGCCGTTAATGCAATTCTCGCACTTAAAAGGATGGGAGCCGTGATTTGACACCTTATTTTAATTATTTATTAAAAATTGTTTGAAATAACTGCACAATTTTGAGGTTGAAGTTATGTTTACAAGATTTGAAGAAACATTGTAAATTTGGTTCTCTTTTTAAAATAACAGATAATATTCACATAGTTTGCAAACATTATATGGCTCTTCAATTTGCATAAACAAATTTGGTTTTCAAAACATTGGTTAGACTTAATCGCCAAACACAACAAAAACCCTCATTTGACGAACAGTTTGATATAAATACCGATTACACCTGAAGGTGATTCTGATATGTTTGAGGATTGTTAATATTGTACAAATATATTCAAATTTAAAAACATTTGCGACTTGTTTTCAACTTCGTTTCAGTTTTTTAAATCACTAAAAGAGAAAACTATTTCAACTGTTGAATTATAAAATTATTTTTACTGCAGGTGTAAAAAATTTATCATTTGTTATATCAAATCAATGATAATCTACAGTATATTTTCGCAATTCAATGTGATTTCTTCTTTCCTCCCTTTCTCTCTCCTCTTTTTAAATCTGTTATTATTACAAAATTTGAATTAAATCTCATTTAAATCTCAAGTGTGATTGCATTAGGATTTTATGTTGATATGTATTTCACAACGCAATTAATAAATTTATTTCATTTTGAATGAGACTTATTAAATGGTTTTTAACTGTAAAACAGGGTCTCAAAAAGGAAATGCCATACGATACTGCAAAATATACACAATTTTCAAAGAGTGGTCCTTCAGACCCATTCAAATTGTCTATCGGAAAAATATTGTTAATCAAATCCTTAAAGTTTGCACTCTCAGAATGAAGGACTGCCAGAAATAAATGGCCAGATCACAAATAGCAAAAAGTGGTCCTCAAAGTTGTTTATACAGTTGTCAAATGTGTTTATCACAAGAGTGTGTTTTACTAATATAAGAAATATACTTTGTTATGATCATAGATTGGCAAACATCGGAAAAATATCTTAATATTCAAATAATATTCTAATTCCTGTTGAAAAATTGAAAGCAAAAATCCACATCAGAGCAGAGCTACAAAAATAATTTCGTTACTTTGAGAAATAACTCACGGAAAAGCAATACACAAACTAAGTTTGTGTTTGTAGTCCTACAACAGTGTCTTTCGATTCTTGGTTCGGTTGGGGTTAAAGTATATATCAATAAAATTAAAAATGAAAGCAGAATATTTGCAAAAGAATGAAAACAGTTCACTTACTTTACTTTATTAAAATACGAAATTAAACTTTTCTGGTTTTTTGCTCATAATTAAAAACTTGCACACCAGGCACCAGCATCTCAGTGACAAAATATTTTATTGGCTTTAAAATGCACTTAAGCCCCACGCTATGGGAAATCCTCTTTTAAAGGGCGTAATTCAGACGCAAAGGCTTTTTAAAAATTTGACTCAAAAACTGAATAGTAATGTTTAACATTAGTAATGCTAAGCATAGGAAAGGGCTGGGCTGTGCATAAAGTATTATATATGGAAATTAAACTGTAACTTATAAACTGAATATATTTAAAGCAATAATTGGAATTATTGGAAATAGGAAAGGGTTCTTGTTTTTAAGTAAATAAACTTTTTTAGAATTAATTGAAACATTGTATATATCAATATCTGATCGAATAAATGCTCAAACTATAAGACAATATAAATGCATAAATTATTCTTTATTTCAAAAGTATTGAAAAATCAGTACATAAAAGAAAAAACTCTTATCATTTAAAAAAGTTTTTAACTAATACACTAAAAAAACATTTTCTTCAGCCAACTCCCTAATGAGATTAAATCACACTGAAGCCCATGTTGAAACCAGTGAGATTTTTACAGGGATAACCCCGTGTCGGCTGTGGGCGAACGCGTCGAGCCATGGGACTGCTCAAAAACAATGAATATGTGGCCAACATATAGCAATCAAAGAACAACAGACGAGGCTGGGATTCAAACCCACGACGCTTCGATCATGAGTTCAGCCCCTTACCCACTGCGCCACAATGACTCCCTTCTAATACACTATTGAATCAAAAAATAGTAATAATCATGGCTCGCCAGAGGGAGGTGTTGGGGGTGTACACCTCCTGAAAATTTGGAAAACCGGACTCCTCCCCAAGATTTTTCCTAAATTTTTTCCATAAAATTTGTCGTTTTTGAACATTTTGTAGATTAATTTTTTGACAAAATATATCTTTTTAACGCAAAATATTAACTTAATAAAATAAATATATATTTAATTTAGAAATTTTGGCGCGAAAACGTATTTTTCAAAAAATTGCCTTAGAAAAACGCCGAGCTTTCCGGGTATAATGTTTTTAGGGAGTAAAAAATCAATTAAAAAAATGGCGGGAAATAATTTTTAAAAAATTTTGGCGGCAAATTGATTTTGTAAAAAAATTGTCTTATAAAGCCGATGAGTTTACCCCCCCCCCCCTGAGCCGAAGGGGTCTGGCGAACCATGATAATAATAAAAAATTACAAATAAAAATTATTACTTTATAATTGTTCATGAGATCTAATTTTTTTTAGTTAAATGAAAACTTTTTGAATAAGCTTTAAATTGAAAGCAATTTATTATTTGATTTAATATATTAATGTAAACCAACACACGATTCCAATTTAAGTTTTCTTCCAATGTCCCTTTTTTTGTATTTTGAAACCTAAGCCTCTAAGCAACAATTTCTAATACTTAATTAAAATCGTCTAAACCTGGACTACTTAAGTCCAGTTTTGAGTCAAAACTTTTGCCAGGACCTAATCAGTTAGGTCGATTCCTGGACTATCCAGCCCAAACCTGGGCGTCTGGCACCCGAATTTATATAAGCTAAAAATAATAATTTAAATTTATAAAAAAAACAATATAATAGTTGAAATTAAACAAGAATTTTGTGTAAATGTGAGCTTTATATACAATATATTCTATACCCTTAAAATTTATTTTTGACAATGTTTTCAATTTTAAAGTGAAGTGAAAACTATATTAACTGTTATACAAATATTTCTTGAAATCATTTATGTGTAATAATTAAAGCCACCAAAATAGAGACTAAAAATTATGAGAGTGTCTGTCAAAGTGCCTGCCTGTGTGTAATTCATCAATAATGTAATAATTTAAAAATAAGTTTTAATAAAATATATTTGAAATTCAAAAGTCGCAAATCAAAGGCTGCTTGAAATGCTGCCAAATGAGAAACATCATTGAATTATGTCATTGATCATTGCTTAACATATGTTCAATCTTTTAGTCAATATGGTGTATAGCAATCCCTTTTACGACTTAGTCAGAAAAGAATTTAAAACTTATTTCATTGCCTTTCATATTGTTGTATTCCTGAAAAGACAAAAATAAAGAAATTCAATGTTATTCATATCTATTTTTATATACACTTATATACGAACAAAAACTTAATGAGTAGAACCAATTGATAGGCATTCAAAGTTGAAAATATGAGATTTTAATAATTTGAAAGAATTAGAGATATCTTATGAAAAAATATTTATTTATGGAACATATTTTAATTTGTATTTCAATAAACCTGATGATTATTAATTGTATAAATGAAAAATAATTGTTCACTTTCTTTAAATTAACGTAAAGGATAAGTATTATAAAAACATATGCATATAGTTAGTGCCGCGCATTTTTAGACTTAGACTTGCACTTTAGACTATGTCTTTTAAACCTAAAGTCTGAAAGTCCAAATCCAAAGTCTAAACAAAATTTTAGACTTCAATTCTAAAGTCTAGAGCTTCAGACCCCAAGTTTAAACTTTGCGCAGCTCTACATATAGTCATAAAAATGAATTGAATCACTATTTAAATAAACTACAGATAATTTTAATTTATCAGTATATGCAATACTGATATTTTAATTCCAAACGAATTATGTAACGCAACTTAATATTAATCAGATATTTCCAAGGCAGGGGGTCAGGTGGGGGTTGACCCCGACAAGAATTTTAAAAATCATGTAAAACTTGAAAAATTGTTTCAGAAAACTGATGAGTTTTGCTTGGCTTTGATGATTTTCTGAAGCTAACCCCCTTTGGAGGTTTGGACCTTTGAAAAGTCTGATATCAATGATAGCGGTTATGTTGTCGATACTTTAAGTGTTGTATTAGATTTGCTTTAATTTGTTTCAAAAATTTTATATTACATTCAATTAATGAAAATTTTAATGCTTGCTTTGAATTCGATACTGTTTGAGAAGGATTTGCAAGAATTGAAAAATATGTCGAAAAAGCATTGAAATAATTTATGGAAGTAATCATATGCTGAATAATAAGTTTATGGAATTTGTTTTGTATTATAAAATGATTCAGTATATGAATACTTTGCTTTGAATTATGGATTGTTTTATTTTATTTAAATAAAATTATATTAAAAACTTATATCGTTGTAATGTATGATTTATATGGTATACAAAATGAGTGCGCGTTTTATTCAATATTTATTTAATAGATATTTAAGAAAATAGTTTTTCGAACGTTTGACTCAATATATCAATTGATTTAAGTTTTTTGCATTTTCTCAAAAAGAAGTACTGATTCTGTTTACTGAATATTTAAAGCAATCTTTAGGATTAATTTCTGTAATGATATCGTTTGAGTTTATGATTTTAAAGAGAAACAGAAAAAGTAGTATTTCAGTGAAAGTAAAGATTTTGATTAGCATTTGAATAAAAATTTATTATAAAACTAAATGACATTTATTGGAAAAACTGCTTAAGCTATAAGATAATAAATAAAATATTTTGATTTGAACAATATTTGCAATAAATACTAAAATGAGATTCAATTAAATAACAGATCTGTATAATCACTTTTCGGCGGCTTTTAATTTCTCAATATCTGTTTCATCGCTTTTTCTCAATTCATTCAAATGTCCCAAACGTTTGAAAGCATCGCATTGATAGACCACTAAATCTGACATTTTCTTCACATAGATCTGAGTTCTTTTATTGTCAGCTATTTCTTTCAAAATAGTGATCCCATTCTCGGTCTCAATGATAGGCACATATTGATGACAATTAATGCGACTGTACGCATCAAAAATTATAATATGTTAGTACATAACGTGTCATCACGTTTACTAATTTATAACACCGTAACATCGCCCCGCCCTCTCACAATGTCTTATGGGCCCATAGTCCCTTGAATAATTTGTAAACTCGTTTTTCAAATACTCTTAAGCAGTTATGACTACATCGAAAATTTATGTGAGATTTATTGTTGCACTAATTATTGAGATCACTCTATATCTCGAGTTTGAAAATTAATTCAATAATGTAATTCAATCGCATTTTTCAGTCTGAATAAGTACTGTTATAAAACTTGGAGATCACTCAATAATTTTTTTCTATATATGACATCCAAAACGGCGATTAAAAGTGATTAATATTTATAATTATAAAGTTAAATATGAAATAAATATTTAATTTATTTTTAAAGAGAACGAAATTTATTACATATTCATTTAGTTTTTGTAAATTGAGTTTACAATTAATTTGTTCCTTATAGTCATGAAAACAAGTAATTGAAAAAATACAAACTATTGTTTACTATTTAGAGAAAGAAGAGTTTTTATAACTCAACAAAATATCAAGTTTTTGTTTATCAAAATGTATGAATATTTTGATTATTAAACCAAATTTTTAATAAAATATTTAATATTCAGTTATTATTAAATTATTTATTATTTTCATTGACTTTTCCTACTCTTGGAGAAACTGATGTCTGAATTGTATATTAGGTTTTTCTCTAATACCTCATAGATCTTACTTTGAGTAGCGATGTCAATAAGCACACCGTGAGCTTAAGCGCAGTAAATCTATGAGAAGCGCAGCTCAAGCTCGAGTTATAAGCTCAGACGTTAAACTTGAAGCACAGCTCAAGCTCAAAATCTCAGCGCTGCGCTTCAATGAAAAAAAATCAGCTCAAAAAGCAAAATGTTGAAAATTTGATACTCATTTGAGTCACTGCATTGAATTAGGAATAAAATATTTGAATAACATTAGTTTTCACGTCATTACACTTTTATCTGTTTCGACAAAAATTTTTATTTGATTTGTTCAAATAAATTTTGATGAAATCGCAGGTTTTCGGGTTGATTCCGATCACTAATTGTGAGTACAGTAATGTAACTGTATTCATACGGAAAAGGTATTAAAGTAAATCAGGAATTCTATCAATTGCTTATAATTAAAAATTTTTGCGTAATATCTGACTCTGCAATCCGCCCTATCAGTGAATGACCGAATATTATTTTTAAACATTTTTCATTAATTTATAAGAAAATGTATAATTGCGTATTCTGCGGAGCGTTTTGTGCACTTTACTATATGCCGATAAAATTGAATGTTAAGTCTAAGTTAGTGCTCATATCAATTACGCAAATCCCAAAAGATTCCAATGTTTTTGTAAAGTCAGCACAATCTAAAAATTAAAATAAGCAAACAATGTATATATACCGGTAATGACATGCAATTTGAATGAATTGTAGTTTAAAATCAATTTTTCTTTATATGGACTCATAATATATATGCATTAACTCAAACCAACAAAATTCTCATAACTATTTTTAATTTGCAAAAAGAATAAATTATATCGAAATTGTATCGAAAATACACTGAAAAACTTGTATAATTAGACAAATTTGATGTATTCTATAATTAGAATAACTCTAATATTTGATTTAATAAATTAAAAATATTCTAAATGACACATAAAGTGATATAATACTCTTGAAATGCTCTTGAATTCATGATTTTGCAAAAACTGGATTTTCTTATAATTAGACTGCGAGCAAATATTTATACATTCAGGCGATTAATGTTTGCCACTAAAAATTCTAAAATAAGACTTCATTTTTTTTATCAAAGAATATATTCTTGTTGGTAAAAATGTGAGAATAAAGTGCATCCAATCATAAGTTAATTTACATCTTATGAAAATACAGTTTTCTTTATTTAAAGAGATTAAAAAACAAAGTTTGACAGGATTTACATCCTGAACATTAATTCTATCTTATTTTGCAAATTCAGACTACAAAAAACTTAATCCAATAAAAAATTTGAGCGTAAAACTGAAGACACTTCCCTCTTGGCTCACTTTCTTAGTGATCTAATTTACATACAAAACAATGTTATTATTGCGCAATGAAGTAAAAACCCTTCTTGAGTTCCCTTTTAAGTCTTTTGCAGTGATACAGTTCTCAGTTGATGAGGTTTTCTGGTGTGAGTCGTGTGCAAATCATAGAAAAATGCAATCAGAAGTTTGCCACAGCCCACTCCGCTCTTCTAATCCTAAATCACCGCTTATATCCATTGAGAAAAATCACTTTATTCGAAGTGAAAGTTTCTGTGGAAAAGTCAAGTGGGACTCAAACAACTTCTAATTAAAGGTTGATCTGAAATATTTGTAAGTCTAATTTTTTTTATCTTTTATGACAATAGGGATATACATATTTGTAAAACTTTAATCCAATTTCTTATGGTTATTAATTTATTTCATTATAGTTTTAATAAAAGAAAGTGATTTTTGTTACTAAGATATAAAAAACTTTTTGTTTCTAATGTATGTACTATTGCTTTAATATTTAAAATTTTTTAAAAATCATTATAATTAATGTGTGAATTAAATAACTTTTAACTATAAAGTAATATAAGAAATGTATTGAGTATTCATTTTTAATGTCTGATCGAATGGGCGGGTCTTTGGGGTACGGGATATGGGATACAAATTAAAAATACATTGAACAGCATTTTTTAGAGAGCAATACTTGCAGAGTGTAATGTAATCTAAGCTTCACTGCCGTAACAGATTAGCGGAATAGTGCACTCCCTATAAGGAACTTAAGACTATTCTATCACTCGTCTATTCAAGTATTTGAGTGAAACAATGCAAACATTAATGTTTATTAAATGATAAAGTATGCGATTTAATAGAAAAAACATAAAATCAGAATTTAATTAAATCCGTTGATCTTAAAAAGCTCTTATTTGATAAATTACTTACTTGAAAATAAATTTAGATATAAGGGTAATGTTTGAAATGAGCAATTCTTTGAAACGATCTTATTCTATATATAGAACATAAATAGTAAGAATGCCGTTCGCACCAGTGGAACAAGCAAAATGTGGTAAATGCCAAAAACCTGTATACGCTGCAGAAGAAGTATTGGCCGGTGGTCTTAAATGGCATAAGATCTGCTTCAAATGTGGTACGTATTCATTAATTTAGATATTATTAATCAAAAAATAAGTTATTGTATCAAATACTAGAAGTTTGATATTTTGACGCAATAAAAACAGATCTTTGCCAC
>JAQGCH010003200.1:0-11043 GCA_034699485.1 Nanhermannia elegantula
TTGTGATTCAGTCCCTTTTTATATCAAAAAATTTGATTGACTGCCAAATATATTTCATATTTTAAATAAATCTAAACTTTTAAATACAATTCAGTTGTTTTCCGACATAACAAAGACATTTGTTTATTATTATTATTTGTGTTTAAAAATAATGTTTTATTTTATAATTGAGTAGAAAATAAAAATTTGATTTATAATTAAATTATTATTGATTTTTGTTTAATATAAGAAATGACAGAAACGGCAAATCTTGAAGCCGTTCACTCGGCTCTTAAATCAGTGAAATTACTTCGCAGTACTGTTGGAGACGTTTTCAAGTGTTTAGCCGATTGTCCATCAATTGCTTCCAATTGCTGTCAATCATCACAAGAAGACAACAATAATAGCATTAGTATTAACATTACTACAAATAATAATACCATTAATAACAGTAATAATAGTAATAATAGTAATAATAATAACAATAAAGAGCAACAAATCACAGAATTGCAAACACTATTGAGTTCAGTGAACACTCGGTTCCGAGAGTTGGAGACGGCGTGCACTCTATTATCTCCGCCTTCAGTACCAGTGAACTTAAATTTAGGGAATTCTCATCTGTTAGGACAGGACCCGAACTATGACAAGACGTGTTTGTACTCAGATATGATTCACTCTTACCGATGGTCTGACAAAATGCAAGAATATTCGTCTTTCGCGCACACAATACTACAGCAAAACCTATTGAAGAGAACTAATGTTCCCGTAATATATAGTAAAGGAAGACAACAGCGAAGGTTCACCACAAACGGCCATAACATAGCTCCACAACAAATCGATTTATTCATAACAGGTCTTCAGCGCGTATTCCCAGAGCTGACCATAGAAGTGGTCCGTCCTTTCGGGAGTCCCACCGTTCTTAAGGTTGTTATTCCACGAACTTTAAGAGCTGCTATTCTTTTGAGAGGTCTTCTCATAGAGTGGGTTATGATTAAGGGTTTTAATGAATCTTTTGATGAAGAAAACAATAATTCGAGTAATTATGACAAAAGACTGAGACGTAGTTATGAATCAAGTGCTGGACATTTAGATAACGAAAAAATGGACATTTGGTCCGAATCGAGATATGAAGTGTTCCGAAAAGTGACGGAACACGCGAACGCAGCGATGCTTCACTACTATTCTCCTCTTCATTGTGATGTCGCTATAAAAACATATTTAGTAAGTTTTAAGTCCAATTAAAATCAATTCAATTATTGAAAACTTTCTTTAATTTTAGACTTGGCTTAAAAGTTATTCGACACTATTTTCTGCGCCGTGTCGTAAATGCAATTTAAGGCTTCAGAATGAGATGCCGCCCACGTGGAGAGATGTTCGCAATTTTGAGGCCTATCACGAACAGTGTAGACCTTAAGCTTTTGTTAATTAACTTTATTTATATTCGTAATGAAGCTGATTATAAGCTGAGTGATATCAATAAAGTTTAATCATTCAATTTAGTACTTTAATAAAAATAAGTCTAATTTTTAATTTATATTAGAGTTTTATTAAAAAATGCTGGTTTTCCCCAAAACACTTTAAAACCTTGGCTAACCCGTTGTTTTTATAATGAAACCCTAACCCGGACCAACCCATTGGGTTCCTGTTACGCCTCTAGTATGACACCCTATACCCCTTACATATCCCTAATTTTCAATACAATTTATTGCAATCAAAACACAAAAGTGAAGCCATGAGTTCAGTCAGATATCGAATCAAAAGTTAATAGACTTTTGATGCAAACAGACGTTAAATATAAAACGAAATTAAAATGTTTTATAACAATTATTGAAACTTATTTTACAAAATGTAATGATACAAAATAGGCACCGGATTTCTATGCATTTATTTTTGCCAAATATGCACTAAAAATATGCCTATATTTCCTTTATTTATCATTTAATTTAAGTTTAATTGTTTTCATGAAACAAATGTAAATTAAACTCAAACATATATTGTTTAAAATTAGAGCAAATTCTAACTAATTTATTCATTTTAATTATTGGATTAACAATATATTTTACAAAATTGAGTTCAAATTTTAACTTTGAAATAAACATTAAATAAACATAAAATAATTAACGACGAATGATTTTTTACGGCCCTCTGATACTTAGGTAAACTGTAGATAATTTCGGCTTTGTTTAGGAAAGTTTAAAAATAAGTTTTGTTACTAATAATAAGAGACAACTACAACAGTAGAATAGTATATTTGAAATGATTTTAGTCATATTGTAGTGTGAAAGTGAAACAGCTCAACTTTATTACTTTCTGGTATTCACCATAAGAAATAAGTCCAAATTTTGATAAATGAGTGCATCATTTTGATTGACATAAAGCAGTTATTGGTCAAATTTAAGTTACAAATCCTCGAAATATTTGCACTCAAATGTATCTTAAAATTTGAATTTAAGTTTTCATTTTTATTTTAGCTCCAGTTCTATAATCTAATTGTATTTCAATCATATTAAAAATCATTTTATACTAAGGTTGCCAAATCTCCCTCATTGACCGTGAGTCTCCCGGATTTAGTAAAATTTTAGAAAATAGCTTAGTCCCCCTTTCATTTTTTGGGGAATTTTAAAAATTAAGAAATAGTACACCTTAGTCTTCCTTTACTTTTTGATACCTCTCGGTTTTTCTCTCTTATTTGGCAGACGAAAGCTGGCACCGTATTTTCGATTCTAATTTTTTGTATATTTTTTGCGGTCCATCGCTAAAAGTAAGGGGTTTTCTGGCCCTCTCGGCGAAATGAGTTGCCGATCGCTGGTTTAAAGGCTCTTTTAATACAAAATTTGTTTATTTTATTTGTATACACAGCGGATATACAGTACATTTGCTTTTTGATACTTATTAATAGAATGACATTCAAACACATACTTTAGATATGAAATACACTATTTTAATATGAAAATCATTTTTACTGCATTCATAATGAGAAAAATATGTAAATTTACTAAGACTGGTGCTCAGTGCTCGTGTTCGCCAACGAGCACCAAATGCTTGAGCGCTGTGAATCACTGCTTATAACTGAGTATAGCATAAACTGCCAATAATTAAGCAATAAATTAGTCATTTTTTTCTATTCTACCATTTCTGAGATGTCCGTATTGTAATTGAATTCTGAGTTCTCCAAAATGACATTTTGGCAAAATATCAGGAATCCATTCAATAATGAAAGGAATCGCTTCTTTCTGTTCGGGAGACATTAGACCCACTTTGAGATAAGTTTTCAATTCACTCGGTTTTATCAATAAGTTATTAGTGGCCGACAGAATAGGTGAACAATCGATTGGTGACAACGTATTACTGATACCATTTCCAGATTTAGAGTTTAAGTAATCATAAGAACCGTCACGATTTTGTATAAAACTTTGACTTATCTCAAGCGGTAGTTGAGGCGTATCGAAGATCTGTTTTACATGAATTATATTTGTTATAAAATAAGTATATTTTGTAAATGTTCCCAAAGGAGGACAATCTTTTCGAGTAAAAACAGTTGTGATATTCGGTAATCTCTTTTTTCTGAGACCTGTCGCTATTCGTTGCTGTAAACAATCAAAATATCCTAAAATATAAATTTAAACAGTTTTAAGAACATGTGATATAAAGTAATATTTAATAAATACAAAAACAGTTTAATTTTGATACCTTGAGGTATATTAAAGACAAGCGGCTCCGGATGTCCGCTCAATTGATAGTGCATTGTTTGGTTTATAAGTTCAGTGACACTCGAGAGCCAATCCACAAATGTTATGCTTATATCAAACTCACTAATAATTCCTCTATCTATTAGTTTTCGTGTATTAATCGCTTCATTTCTATCGTCTTTTTTGAGTTTTTTGACAAACACCGAACTGGTGGCCTCTTCTCTATCATAATCTCTTTCAAGTGAATCATTTTGTTGAGTAACTTCTTCTGCAATACTTAACTTTTGAATAGAGACCGATTCCGGCAGTTCTTTCTTTATATAATGTGAGAATTCAATGGTTAAGTTTGTATCGCTCGCAAACGCACAAATGCAGGCATAATAGTGAACACATTTTCTCTGATCTAACAATTTGTTATTACTCTTATCACTAATATTGTGACAATTGCTGTCATTGCTGTCATTACTGTTATTAACAGTATTAGACTTTTGTCCATTAGATGAACATTTGAATGACTTAAAGGCCTTACAAGAACACGAAAATCGAAAAGTAGATGAGTTTTGTTTCTGAGTATTAACGCTTGGAATCACTTCTGCGAAAGAGCAGTGAAGATATCCCAACGGGTGCTTATTATTAGGCTTACACTTGACAACCATTGAGTTTTTGGAGACCCTCTGGACCAGAGGTCCGGCTGTGTCGTTCGCCAACTGAAACATCTTTTCCTGCAATTCATTACTTATCGGTAACATATTTAATACACTATTCTTAAGAGTCAAAGGTTTGGCATCGATTCCACACTTGACCGCATGTTTTATGTGAAGACACGACTCGATTATAGTTAACGTAATGTTAGACGTGTCTGAAGACAAACTATTTTTTTCACTTTGAGTCAAATGATTGGTATTATTAAGCGGTGGCCCGTTCTGACCGATGGGAAGCACCACTTTATGAGACCCGCAAACGTCCACAAAACAACGCGCTGTCGTCTCCGCTATAAACGAGGCATTTAGTGAGGGGTCAGACGTGCCGTCCAGGCCTTGAATGATCGGCACCTCAACAAAACCCCTATAATCGGGTCCTTTGTCTCTCACCCGACACGAGTAGATGTTTGAAGAGCTGTTCGCAGTCACGCATCGAATCACTTCCAGACCATTGGGAATCACTTTCTTATTACTGCTTATGTTATCATTAATACCATTAATGGGAATGTTTTGGTGCAAAAGTTTGAAACAATGGTTGCACTGTTTGTTCTTACAGGTGTTACCTCTCGTCCCGTTATATGTCCCGCACTTCGGACACTTTCGGACCCCTCGAAGAGTCGCTTTTCCTAAATCTTTGAGTAATAAACGGATATTCACTTCGTTTTTATTCATTTATAGATTCGTTTAATTTTTCAATTATTTCTTAATATCTTTGAAATGAGTTTTTGAAAAAATACTAAAAATATATCAATTTTTGTTTACCTTTCATTCACTATTAATAAAATACGTTTCTTTTCATTAATACTTCTTTTGAATCCCTTTTATTATTATTTTTATTATTTTACGTAATTTTCAATAAATTTTAGAAAAACTAATATTACTATTAAACGAATGTAATTAAAAATAAAAATTTGTGTGATTTGTGTGTCTCTTAATTATAATGTTTATAAATATTTATAATTTTGTGAATAATATTGATTCAAAATATGATTGATATTAATGTTTTGCCTGTTTTTGGGTCAGAAATAGACTTGAATTCAGCCAAAGATTAAGTTAATTAAAACCAAAAATCAATTTAATATCAAATGTTTATAACGTTTATAATCATTAAATCGTTTCATAAATTAATCCCAAATCCAGTCAATCAATGATTCGTTTATTTTTCATAATTTGTTAAACACTTATAGAAAACAAATGCAAAACAAATATAATTAATAATGAATTTGAATATATCTTAGAAAAACATATAATAATATTTTAGTCGAAAAGACCGAATCCCATGTCGTCGTCTTCTTCTTCAGATTCGGGCTCTTTTTCTTTCTTTTTGTCTTCTTTAGCATCTGATTGAGCCGTTTGTGCGGGGCCAGCAGTGGCGGCCACTGCACCACCCGCTGGTGCGCCCACTCCAGAGCCGACGTTCGTGATCAGGGCCTTAATGTCCACGTTTTCGAGAGCTTTAGAGAAGAGCGACGGCCAGTACGGCTCGACCTCTACATTGGCCGCTTTCAGGATTGTCTGCAACTTCTCTGCAGTAACCGCCACCTCATCGTCCTGTAGAATAAGTGCCGCATAAACACAGGCCAATTCATCAGTCGAACTCATGTTTGATAATTGGGTTTATATGTAAAGTGCGTAAAGTCGCCAAATGTTAGCCTTAGCTCAAGAATATTGAGAACAATACACTTCACTCTTGTATAACAATTGCGATTCAATGCCTCTCAACAGGAAAAGGAAGTGTTTCACATATTTTGTTATTAGAGTAGACTAGAGATGGAGACACGTTCTCTCTGTCACACATTTTATATGCTATAAGACAGCGTTCATTAATTACGTTACGCTAATTAGCGTGGGTTGGGTTGGATTGGGTTCGGTCAACGCAATACGTAACACCTGTATTATAGGGGAGGGGTTGGAGTGGTTGTGATGTTACGCTTCCAATGCACTTATTAATTGTTTACGTAATTAATAACTATTTCTCAATCAATTCTTTGGAATTCTTTGAAATTTTTGAACTTATTTTTAATTGAAGACAATTCTAATATTAATTAATTTTATTTGAAATTATGAAATGGCGTAATATTTTTGCAATTATTTAATTTTTATTAAAATGATTTAATCTGAAAATTAAACTTTTTGTTTAATTAGTTATAAAATGAAAGTTAACAAGAATTAGACAAATGAGAGATTCGTTGAAACATTGCTTTCATTTATTAAGGAATAATCAAATGAATCAATAAATGCTTTGATGTGTAAATATATAACATATATGTATATAATGCATATCTGTATCAATATATCAATAATTAATAAATATATTTAGTTTTCAATATAAGTTCATTTGTGTACAGCTATGAGTCAAACATTACTGTAATGTTGAGAACTCCGAGAATACAATTGGTTGTTGAGGGCGAGGACAGCAACGAGTGGGAGAGTTCAGTGTCATTAAAATGCGGTGTGTTTGAGGTGTCATTAAAGTTCATCTTAAGAACTAAATGAGTGATTTGTTGTTGAAGAGAAGTCACTGAATGACCAATTTGTCTAATTTGGTGTCCACACAGAGTAATAGAGTTTCCATTTGAGACTGCATTTCAAGTTGAGTATTAAGTTGAGTATTATCTGTATTTGTGGTGCAATTACTGCCTGCAGTCGTGTCAGCCAAAGCCATCTTATGGCACAACTCTTTGGTCTGACCTATTGTTCGGATCACATTCACAGCTATTGACTATTAAACAAATTATTAGACTAATAATTAAACACTTCTTTTATAACAGCTTTAAAAGGGACTAAATTTGACTTCAATTCTAAACTATTGTCTAACAAAAGGGTAAATTGTTTGGTTGTCTGCTATTTGACTATAAGTCAAAAAGTTAAGTACTTGTAAAGGCTTTTAAAGTTAAACTAATAATAGAAGTCATAGTCTGACTGCTAAGCAATGATAGCATTTCCGTTCGGGATCTCTGGACTGTTAACTTTTGGCAAAAAAAACTGTTGTATAGTATATATACACAGATACAGAACATTAAACAGTTACGAGTCAGAGGTTATGGTCATTACAAAGTACTAATACCCATTTGGCTGACTTGAATACAAGACATTTGAATGCATTGCCATCGCGTGCGATGTACGAGAATATGTGCAAATCGAGTGAGTCGTGAGAGACATCAAATATTCTATAATTAAGTCAATAAATGGTAAGCATTAATGCAATCAATGAAAGTGTCAAAAGTGTCAACCTATGGATAGGGTGTTGTGCGAGCGCTAATATCGCTGACGAAGACTGCAGGGAGAGAGAGAGAGAGAGACGCGAACGCCTTCACAAGACACTGTTCCTCTTCTTGTCCTTTCGAGTCCGACATTCGCTTCTAATCCTTCCTATTGCGGCCACAATTTCGAACCGAGAGTTAGGGCGCGGGACATGACCACAACCTACCAATTGGTCAAACAATAGAGAGATTATGTATAATATAGTAGTGTATTGTATATCATGTCATGTCATGTCATGCAATGCTTTAATTCAATTAATGGTAACATTAAGTCAAATGAATATCAAAATTGATATAAACCTTAGCCGTGAAAGTAATGCCAACCCGGAACTCGTCCTCAGATCTTAAGGGGACGCGTGAGTCAAGTAACGCATCTTCGAGTGTCACGTATTAAGTCTTCTTGACTCTCATCAGAGATCAGTTCTTCTTTTCCTATATTTATATTTATTATTATTATAATTAGAGTACTATTGATAACAAAGATTGGGCGAAAACGCAATACCTCTCCACTGATCTGAAGAGCGATTGAATACGAGTGGGCACAAGCGGTCACTTCTTTGTCTGTTCACAACTAACACTACTTTTCAATTATATTTAAGCGCAAAAATATATTTCCCAATAATTATTTTAAACTAATTTAATTAATATTTAATGTTATTTATTATTATTTATTAGTTTTGAAAAGTTATAAAAACTATTATTTTATAATTTAATGCAAAACAGAGTTTATGTTAACATTAAAACTAATTTTTATCTCAAGAACTAATTCTTCAAAATCTTTGAGAACTTTTGAGTTTTTATTAAACCTATAATTAATTAATTAATTCTTATTTTAATTATAAATTTAAATACAGTTTGAATAGAAAAACGCATTAATAAACAGTTATATTGAGTAAAAATAAGTTCACTTTAGTTCCGTTTAATTGTAATTAATGTTAAAATATTGAAATTGAATGCAATTATACTTATTCTTAAATAATGTTAATTAACGTGAATTGCAGTCAAAAACTACATTCAATTCATTTCAATTGTAAATTCATTTTATGTAAAATTTTTATTTTTATTAATTTCTTTCTCAAAAAATTAATTAATATTAATATTCATATTAATAGTAATTTTTTAGATTCGTTTAATTTTTAGTTATTTATTGAATTAAACTGAATTTAAATGAAATGAATTATAGAAATATATATTTAACTCTATTATAGATTATTAGAACTTAAAAACCAAAAACTGAAAAAAAAATTTTAAAAAAGAAATGCGTCCGCGACAGGATTCGAACCTGCAATCTTCTGATCCGAAGTCAGACGCCTTATCCATTAGGCCACGCGGACTAATATATCTTTCAACTGTAGCCTTAGGTTTATATATTAATGGCTTATAATGAAGATAAGGGCTAACACATAAAAATTTCTTAATGATTATTATTATTTGTTTGTGGCTTAAAAACAGTGGGGAAACCGAAAAATTTAGAGTGGAGGAGGGGAGGGAGGCACTAGCATAAGAAAGTGTTTGATAATTAATGATAAACATCAGACTTGGCCAAGGTTTAAAGAATTCGTATGTCTGAGGGGGGGGGGTCCAATTTTGGAAATTCTGAAATTTCAAGGGGGTATAAAACTCCTCGAATTTAATAGACAATATTTTGTCAAAAATCGTTTTCCCGCCAAAAAAACTTTTTCGCGCCAAAATTTTTTCAAAATTTTCTCTTTTTATAGAGTATTATTAAAAATGATAGATTTTGATGCCATTGTTTGATGCATTATGACATAAACCTAATTTTAAAAATTTTAAAAGAATTTGCCCAGGTATGCTTTAAACACTAGTTTAATCACATGAATAATAATGATACAGTAAAAGCTCGATTTAACAAACCATGAACGGGTCAATATTTTGATAACTTTACAAATTTTTTTCAATTTCAATCAAAAAAATTTATTCAATTAATATTTGCTTTACAGACACGTATTTTAGAAACAATTTTGTACTAAACCTAAGCTTAAAAATATACTTTTACGTGAAGAGTTTTATATAAGTTTTATATTTGAATCTATTAACACTATCTTTTAATCCATTTGGGATTAGATTAAACCCTTATCAGCAAGAAAGGTATCTTGAATTGAATGCTTAAGTAATTTAGCTTACTAAAATTAATTTTTTATACCGACATGTTCTATATATCAAACTTATTTTAGCTAACAATATAGGATTTTGGAACGGGATTCAAGTTTAATTCGTTATAACGAGATGTTCATTATATTGAGGTGCGTTATATCAAGCTTTTACTGTATTCATTTATTGCAATATTATATTTTATTCCAATTTTATTGCAGTAACTCAACTGATTTTCTTTGTTATTTTATATCATTTTTTGTTTTTTGAATTAGTGATCGAAATCGGTCCAAAGACCTGCGTTGCCAGCGAGCGCTTCTATAAGCGCATCGCAGCATTTCCTAAACTTGGGTGCGCTTCAAACGCAGCTCAATGCGCGCTTATGAAGATGACTAATTGATGCTTTAATCTCAATCTATAAGAATATTTTTCTTAATAAATACTTTAACATTAATTGAAGCACTATTAACATTACTTTAATTGAATAAAAGTCTTTTAAAAATGTTCTATTAATTGCTAAATTTTGGTGTCTATTTCATGGCTTTTACGTACTGTTTGAAGCTAAAACCATAATATAAGATCAATTTGATACTATTCCTAACCATAACATTTACAGTAAGTTGTACTGCAAACATATTATAAATTTTAATAAAACAAATTTGCTAATTTCATATCCGAAAGTCACAGGGGTTGACTAAATCTCAAAGGGGGGATAAAAGTAACATTTTTCGATTTTTCATTCCTTTGGAGGGGGGGGTCTGGATACCCCCCTTGGCCAAGTCTGATGAACATAGGCTCGAAAACTCCGAGCCTGATCCTGGCGAGCATAGGCTCAAAAATCTTAAAGCCTGAGCCCGACTCGAGAACCTTCAAGTCTGAGCCCTGCTCGTAAACCCAAGAGCCTGAGCCAGAGCCTGGCGAACCTAGGCTCAAAACCTTAAAAACTAAGCCTGGAGTCTGAAATCATGGCGTTGACCTTAGCTTGAGGCTGAATCTAAAGCTTGGATCCTTCGCCTAAGATTAACAACCATATCAATTTTAAACTTCAACAATGAATAAATTTAATGCAATATATATTTAACTGATTGATATTTTTGTTTTAAATGAAAGTCCTATGAATCATAAGTTATGATCAGAGTAACCCAAAATATGTTAATAATATGTTAATATAGGAAATAGTGAAACATACCCTTATAGTAGTTTTTGAAACTTTGATATAAATTTACAAAAATCATAAAAAGTCTAAACAAAGCAATACATAAAATAATATTGAAAAATATAATATAATTAAATGTAATG
>JAQGCH010003201.1:0-11043 GCA_034699485.1 Nanhermannia elegantula
AACATCTCGTTATAACGAACTAAACTCGAATCCCGTTCGGCTATTAAGTTAAGCTAAAATCCATTCGATATAACGAAACGCTCGATATAACGGACAAAAATTTTACCCCATGAGGGTTCATTATATCGAGCTTTTACTGTATATATGAAAATAAATAAAATTATATTTAATTATTCTATATAAAATGATAATCTAGTTTATTTGATATAAAAAAATTTTCTTTATCATATTCTATGTTTTATTATAAAATATACGGATAAATATCTTTTGAAAAAATGGATATCAACATCCATTCATTAAAGTGATTTTGATAATATATTTTGAATTTTCCCTTAATAGAAATGCCATTAAAATTGGAAATGACATCATGTCACTTTATTAAATTGAACAGTTTATTAAGAACTGTATAAGGTGATTTTTAACGAAAAGAGAAAATATCTTGTAAATATATCTGCTTTAAAACTAATAAGCAAAAGTGAATCACTTGGGCTGATTTGCATTTAAACAGCTCAAACATTTGATATATATTCCATTGATTTATTATTCCAGTATTTTATTAATAAAGTGTCAATTTTATTAATATAATTTGTTTCTCACAACTACAAAAACTTTTACTTAAATAATTAAATTAATGTATAGATTCTTAACAATTCTCAAAACTACGAACAGATGATAGTTTTGATATGAAAGGACTCATATTTATTTTTAGTTCCATTAATGAATTTCTTCTTTTAGATTTCACTCTTTTATAAATAGAAAAATTTGTTTTAAGAATAAGAACTATAAGTGAGAGTAATCTTAATGCCATAAAAATAATAAATATATTTTTTATATGTGACCAATAGTTTTCTTCGTTTATATTTAATTCATATAAAACTACAGAAAACTCATCGTCTTTACAGCGATTAAAACCATAAATACGTATTAAAAGACATTCAAATATATGTTTAACAACTGATAAATCACTTAACGATTGAAGAGAATAATGCAATTCTTTTGTGGGTAATTATAAAATAGTATTAGTTGAATAAAAGTTACTGTAAATATATAGTGTTCAGCGATAACAATGTTTTCATAGCTTGTCATAGTCTAGTCATAGATTTTAAAAAATAGTCAGAAATTTTCGGTTAATATAATTTATTCAATATTTCTTAAGTTTTGAGTAAATATATCAAATTGTAATTTATTTTATCGATTTAATTGTTTAATATTTAGGACATTATTGCAAAGATTGAATATTTCTATTTTCCGCTCTCTAAATAATGTTTACCTATATTTCAATTAACTTTATTTGAGAGTATATTTATCTCAAATAATCACTGAAAGCAGTCATGGATTCTGACCTCTTATTACTATTAATGTTTAAGCTATGATTACCTTTTAAAGGTCTAAAATGATTTATCAAATCATTCCTATTAATAACTAATAATTTCAATAATAATACTTTAAATATTTGAATAACTATTAAGTTTATAAAAAATTTGTTTATATCAGTAAACGACTAAATTATGCCTAACCTTAAAGTGGTCTTAAAGATAACAATTAAATTGATTGTTCACTCGAAATATTGAGATAAATAGTCCAATAAAGCAAATTGAAGATGAAGTACACCGTTGGAAAAAGAAAACGTGAATATCTATCTATAGTGCTCGGGTCTCGAGACACGTAAATAGCAAACTTAGAGCGATATAATCTATTCGGCGAACGTTTATTATCGGAATCTTTTTCAGCGGCTTTTAATTCATTATCTGTAATGACATTATTTAAGCGAGAATTTTGTTGATTAGTTGAGGCACAAAAGTATCCGACTGTTGCGTATTGTATAAGAGATGAGAAAACCATTACAAAGCAGAAGTTTAAGTAAATGTCAATCGACTTAATGTATGATAACTTCGGTAGCGCTGCGTTTGTGCTAGTTATCAATGTGGTCATTGTTAGTACTGTCGTGACTCCGAGTCCTACTCTAGCGTGTGCGTCATCTCTGTCGAGCCAGAAGGGAATCCATGAGATTATAACTATGAGAATCGCCGGAATATATATTTGATTCAAGTAATAGCCAATTGAACGCACGAATCGGATCTCAGTTATGAGATGTGAGTAATCATCTAAAAGTTAATTAGCTTTAGAGGATATAATTTAGTGGAGACTATAGTTTATTTACTATACAAAGATCTCGTTATAGTTAATCGCTTGAGGCAGTGCATGTGTATTAATACGGTTGCCAAATATATCTAACCCCAAACCTGTACAAACTTTAAAAATCTGTACAGTTTAAAAAAATTTTAGTTTTTTTAAATATTAAACTTTAAATTGTTTTAGATTATACTTTGTGCTAATTTTTATGTACAAAGTGGAGTTTATTCATATTTATTTTTATTTATATACACTTTTGTACAGATGAAGGTCAAAATATTCTGAATTTTGGTCTGTACAGGACCTCTCAAATGTGTACAATACAGATGAAATCTTTACGTTTGGTAACCGTATATATTAACCATGTATTCATTATAATTGGGATTTATTAAAATATGTATTTTTAACTAAGGGAATGTGTACCAAAAATGTACCTCAAATATTATTCACTATATTGAGAATATAATATAAAGGGACATTACTGTAATTATGTTTTAAAACTTAAAAGAAACCAAGGCAACCACTTAACAACCGATCTCAAAAAAATTTTACTACAACAACCTTATACCCAATCATCAACAAAAGGTCATATAAATCTGCAGAGTTCAAGAAGCCTATTATTTATAGTCCTCACAACTTCTCTCAATATATACTTATTTTTATAGTAAAGTACATTGGAAAAATTTTTTGGCTATTAATGCATTCAATTGATTAATTTTAGAAAATCAATAATGTTGCTATTTAAAACAAAGCAGAAATAAAGGAAATAAGCAGAAAATTAGGTCAAACACATAGAATTATAAGCCATTCAAACATTACTTACTAATATATAAAACCGCATTCTTCTTTGACTTCCTGTAGCCCTCAATTTGAAAAGTAGGCAAAAATATTCTATCACTTATTTTAAATGAATCTGGACCTTCGGCCCAATTGTAGTCAACGTCTGTTGCCATATATCCATCTAAATTCATATAAGGATTAATAAAATTATAAATTTTAAGCGTTTATTTTAGCTTTGGTTTGAATAGAGAATCAAATATTTAGATATTTGGGGATTCACTAAATGAACCGCAAAAACCGCAAAGACCGCAAAGGACCTCACTTACTGCAAAAGCCGCACTTACCGACGAACCGCAATTACAGATAAAGATATGTATAAATTAATGCATATAAAAATATATATAAATATATAATATCTTAATCTTTTGATAGATGAATTTTTATTACGGGTATTTGGCTTTCTTTCTATTGTAAATATACAGCATTTGTATTAAGCATCAAAATTTTCTAAAATTGTGTATCGATCTCATGTCAATCTCATTTTGTCTCTGTCTGTCTGTCTATATCTCTCCTCTGTCATGGTTTTTCTGTCATTTGTCTATAGTAATGCAAACAGCACATCAATATGCATGTAATGCTTATTTACAAAAATTTTATAAATTTTTATATTAATTTCTCTGTTTGTCTCTGTCCTTCTCTGTCCAGGTCTGCCTTTGGTCTTCTGCATCTGCCTCTGCCTTCCGGTTCATTTAGTGAATCCCGATATTTGTTCTAATTAATCTAGAAGTTATAGCTCATATACTATAGTTATAAAATAGAGTCTCTGTTATAGAGATGCTGGGCTTACATGTTATGATTATATACTATCAACTTCCGTGATAGTTTACCCTATAAACTCAGCTATTTTTTTGATCAATAGTACAAGAATTTTTTTATTTACAAAAGGATTTAATCAGGCATATACAATACTAACAAGGGTGGCCACGTATAATTTTCAGGAATTAGAGTCAAAAATTTATTAGTAGATTACGTTTTGAATTTAGTTTAATTATTGATATTATTCAAGCTTAGGATTAATTTATGCAAAGCACTAAATTATTATATTTACTTAAGTTCGTAGATTTGATTTTAAAAATAATAAAATAATTTCTGTTAATTTCTTCAGAAAATATTTAATCTATTGTTGTTTTCATTATTGTAAAATTTATTTTGAATACCTTTGACATAAAAATTAAATTTATTAATTATCCCTTAATATAAAACCTCTAATTTTAACAATGACAAGACAAACAATAAACTTACAGCTTGCAAATTCCAATTTACAAGTTTGCCGATCCATTGGAAAATATTTGAGGTCCATTGGACAGCTGGCCACTATTGTCAACCTATCACATTATTAGTAAAATTTAATTGAACCGCATGTACTGTAAATTATTATAAAAAAAAGCCGCGCTATTACATTTGACGCACCCACAAATTTGAGTATTTCAAAACATATCTAATGAATAGGCCTGGGAAGTTATGGATTTTTCCTATTTTTATCTTGCATTTAATCCAGCCCTGAGTTGAATATGAGTCCGAATCACATTAAAATAAGACATTTGAATCGTATTCATAAATGCCTATAATTGCCTTTTTTGATGGTTAGGTACTATTTTTCCTGTAATGCCCTATTCGTGCCTTTATCATGAGTTTTTATAAATTTTTAGTAGAATTTTATATTATTTTATTCAATTTAAGAGAAAATTAATTCAAAGTATAGTATTTCAATATTAAACTGTCTGTATTGATGAGAAAATCCCTTTAAATCGAAGTCTTCACTCAATTTGATGTGATCTAAGGATAAGTTTTGTATTTATGGAATCAGCGAACCACATGTGAACCCTGATTTAGTGAAATATAGTATAAGTTTACAGATTCTACACAATAAATATTTTACTATCCCAGGGTTCACATGTGGTCCGCTGATTCCATAAATGGTTTTTGTCTAATAAGCATGCTGATGCAAATATCTTAATAATACTCAATAAGTGTATCAAATGACTAGTCATTCATCAAAAACGGTGTGAACAAAACCACTTTAAAATTTTTAATTAAAAGCCGTTACTTTGAATAAATATAATTTTTTATACCTTATGCTGTATAAGACATCACCATTAGGTCTAATTCTTAATAATGTGTTTGAATCAGTTGTCGTTGAAATATGAAGTGAGACTTGTTTTCCATTAAGAAAATATGTGTCCGGAACCCAAATTTTTTTAACAAATTCTGTTCCGACTCTTAATTCTAAAATTTGGTTTAATTTAGAGGAAAGCATCGGACCCGTCAGGAATCGGGCTGTGGCTAAAAAAGTCGTGCTCGGTCGGGCTGGGACTTATGGTACAAAAGGTCGGATGGAGTCGGGCTCAATTTTGAGTAAAGTCCGAATTTTTATTGCATTAATAAATACAATGAAATTAATATATTTTATAAAACGGCAAAATATTAAAAGAGAAATGAATTCAACCAATTAAAGTCTCCACTCTCGATATTTTTAGGTTTCGAACTCGGGCAGGCTGGGCTCTATAGCCCAAAATTTCGGGCATGTTTTAGCCTTCATTTATACCCCGATGCTCACCTCTAGTTAGATTAGATACAAATCTTTTGTCATTCCATTTTTGACGGAGAAACAATTCAATCGTATAATCCTTTAAGAAATTAAAATTTACTAATATTAATTACATTCATCCTTTTTACCGTTATTTAACATAAACTATAGAATTTTGGGTTATATATAGCGTTTGTCGATTTGAAGTTAGAATAAACTCCTGACGTCGCTTCGGCCCACTCTATTGCTTCAAATGCTCTTAAAGGGAGCAAAGCTTTAGTTAAATTCACTAAATGTTATTTTTATTTACCCATTTTTGTTAATAACTGCAGCTTATTAAATTTTTTTCTAATTCAACTTAATTGAAGCTTCTAGATGGCGCTGCAAACATTTTACACTTTAAAATCATTAAAATTGTGGAAGTAACTTACTGAAAGCTTTCGTCAGGCGTATTGGAGTAGGAGCAATCGATAAACGCTAGATATACTGTATATTATTATTGATAACCAATATTTACCATTTGAACTTCTGACACAGCATTAATGTCATTGATATACATCGTTACGTTCACGATGTCCGTAGGGCCTGAATATTAATTAATATTTTATCTAAATTTTTATCAGTCAATTAAACGAAATATTTACATATTTGTTAGAAATAATTAAAAAAGAACTTAAAATATATCCAAATTATAAATAATATGAAAAGACCTTAAGCGTCATTTAAGTCACAACATCTCATTAGTTTTGATAATAATGTGTGAAAAATTTATGAAGAGCATAGGCTGCTAAATCAGTAATATACAACATATCAGATTACATAAACCTTTTTGTGAATTTCAGCATACAAACTTGACATACTTGGGATAGACGCAATGCCATAACGCCTAGAGCCTGAGCCTCATGAAAAAACCATCTAGCTTACCCTGAAACCTAGGTTAGCCGATTCTCTTCGTTAGAAAATTTTCATTTGCAAGTTTAAAATAATCAAAAAAGTATGGTTTGTCTGACTTAAGCGTAGATTTTGCCGAATTTTCATGAAACCCATATCCATTAGGTTAATAAATTAATGAAAAATTTTTGATTTTAATAACATTGTGTGTACTTAAGCCTACTTTTAATTTTAGTAATAATTTATTATTGAATTCTCACACTTATATCTATTTGAATCATACCTCCATAACTAGGACGTATATTCCTGTCATATCCTTTGTCGAAAAATGATTTCAGCACTTTTGTAACTTCGTTGACGACATCACTCCATTAAATTGATTATTTTGTTTAACGATTAATTACAAATTTAAATTAGACTTAAATATATTAAATTAAAAATAAATAAAATAAGACATTTATATAAAAGAGATTTCACACAAAGAAATGCTTACCATAACAAAAAATATTTTTAAAAATTTAATACTATATAAAAAGTTATTTTTTACTTACGTTGAAATGCAATTATCAAATAAAATGAAAGCACATAATAATGAAAAAAACATTAAAACTTGCATTTTATTAAAGTTTTTAAAAATTACGTCCGAAATATTTTAAAAATGCAAACTAAATATTATATTGAACCATAAAACAGGGCCGATATAATAATTTAATCATTCCATTATTTATAAAATAATTCAGCAAAATTTTAAATATAGTAATAAATATGTAAAGACATATGTAAAGATCGAACGTATACATTTCCTTTTATCAGCTTTGTATGACTTTTGGATCCCTTCATTATATATCATAGGATTACATCTTATATTTTACAATAATTAAAATAGAGTGTATACCGCTTATAACGAACACTTTTTTAAGCAAAGAATAAAACACATAAAAAATGTAAGGTTTTAGTTAATACCCTGTTCTAGTAAACCATAAACCCTATTTTTTGTAGGACCGTTCATTATAAACTGTATTTACTGTAAGATAATATACATGTACGGCATACGACCTTAAAGCGTAAATTTTAGTTTTTATGGGGACTTAATTTTGAATAAGTTTCATTTCAAGGATAAAAAGTATGCACGATTTTACTGTTTATTACAATATATAATTATTTATACCTATACATATTTTACTTGTACAAAATCAATTAAATATAAATTTATTCAAATTTAATTTATTCATTAATGACCACTTATATAATTAAGTATTTGTAATTTAAAAAACGTCATCACATTAGCTTTTATATCATTAAAAATTTTCCTTAATATAAATTTTCTTAAAATCATATTTAAAGGATTATATGTAGAATTTTTTATATAAAGCATATATAAATATAAAGCATCTAAACTAAATTTTCGAAAATCTTATACCTAGTTCGCTAGCTACCTAGTCCTTATCCACTCCTTCATCTCTAAAGTGATTCAGAATCATATACTTTTCATATACTTGAGGAAGTGTTTCACTGTTTTACAATAGGGGTCATTTAAATGTTTGCATATGTTTTTATTTAAGTGCGCATACGTACATTCAGAAGTTAAGGTAAGGTTGTTCTAATGTTTCCTTTTCATAACTAGTTGAAATTTTGCCTTTTGATACGGGGATCAGAAGGAGACCTTAGCCATCATTAATCTAACAACTTCTCAATAATCCTTTGCTTGCGAGCAAAGTACTGTATACTGTTTTCATCCGAACTGTTCGGTTTTTGAAGGTGTTATTTGGGTGATAGACACATGCATGCTCATTTTTATACATGTGACTGGTGTCAAAATAAAGCATTTCTAATATACTGTACAATAAGTATATCAGATATTATACAAAATTTATATTCATTTATTAATTTTTCTCCTTTGAAAAAATTTATTTATTGAAACAATAAATATAAATCGCAGTTAAAAACTAATACAATATTTGCAAAGACATTAGAAATGCTTTATTTTGACACCAGTCACATGTCATTCGGATTAGTGAATTGTAGGCTACACTCAATTGAATTTTCGTATTTTTCATGTTTGATGCGCTGTCCTACTCATGTTGAGAAATTTTAGGCGAAACGAAAATGCTTGTGTCTAATGATTTTATTAGTTCTTTCGCTTGTATTGATTGGAATTTTAAAAAATACCCCTAATTTTTCTGAGCAAATTACCTGTATACATTGATAAACCGTTTAGGAGCGGGTGACATCACTCAAGTCAAAAGTTCCCTTCCAACCAATGGTAGAGTCATAAAAAATTTCATAAAAATTCATTAAAAGTGGAAAACCTTCCAAAACCATTTCATCCTTTGACAAGGGATGTAAGATGCTTATATTAATATAAGCGAAATAGCAAATCTTAACAGAATTGTTTGCTAAAGTGCCAAAATTTTTAAAATAAATTAGTCAAAGAGCCAAAACTTAGTTTTGCTAAAATTATTAAATGTTGATTAATGAATACAGTTATGCTTACTTTAATATCATTTAATTTGTCTGTAAAAGACATTGTATTGCATATTGAGAACAATTTTACAATTGTGTGTGGGAAATAGCAAGCGTTCGGCTACGAGGAATACGGGGTTAGCCTTGTAAAAATCTCAATGATTTTCACATTGGGGTTTAGTGAGGTCTTTTTTTATAAATTTGGGTGATGAAAACGCTTAAAGAACGTTAATTAAGTGTATAATAAGTTTTCAACTCTTAAAATAAGTTCATTTTAAAAGGCCCACAATAAATACTAATCATTACTAACACTAATACCCCTGGCCTAAACCCATCCACTGTTCATCCTGGATTTTATGGTCGACAATTTCGAAGAGCCTGCTATTGAGTACCTTTGTATAGGTAATCCCAGGCATGCTGAGAAGAGTGATGCCTAGGGATCCCAACTCTCCAGCTTTACGCTGGAGTCTCCAGCTTTGACGCCTGTTTTCCAGTCTCCAGTGCTGTCATCAAACTAGACATTAAAATCTCCAGCTTTGAAGGCGTTTTAGATTTAATATTTTTCTTAACATATCGTGTGAACTAATAATTTTTATGTGTATATGATTGGATTTAGTCAAATAAAATTCTTGAAAGTTATATCTGATTTTATAGCACATATTTTTTGTTTAGCACAGGTGTGCATTGTAAAAATAGTTTTTATGAGTATTTTTATAAGTTTAGTGACAAAATTTAATTTATTTTTCTTAAAGCAATTGTTTATATTATTTTGTATAATAATTATTCAAAAATTTTTTTAGTTTAAATATTTTGTGTTTTAGAAAATTTAATAATCTTTATTAAATTATTATTTATTTTTGAAAATTAATTCGTACAATATATAACTACTAAGAGATTTTGATTTTAATAGTGATGATAAAATTGATAGGGAGAGAAGATGTTATTCTAATCCAATTTAAAAATTAATAAGCAAAATTCTTATTTTTAATTGTATGTTAATTTCGAAGTTATGTTTATACGTTTTTACTAATTAAGGTATACATTGGTTAAAATATATTATAAATTCTTATTATAGAACACATGTACCCTGTAAGTTAAGTTAGATGTGAATATGTATAACTTGGTCCCCCCTTTGATATTTAGGAAAAAATAGAAAAAATATTCCTTTGGTCCCCCCTTTGATATTTTCCTCCAGCTTTGACTCGAGTATGAGTTGGGAACCCTAGTGATGCCCCGATAGTTGGAACACTCCCTTTGGTCCCCTTTCTTAAAGATAGGTACCACCACCCCAGACTGCCAATCCAAAGGTACGCTTCCAGATTTCCAAGCAACGTTAAAGACACGAGTTAACCAACTCATGCCTTCAGGACCCAAGGCTTTAAGCATCTCAGGCCGGATTTCGTCAACCCCTGCAGCTTCCTGCAAACTATTTGATAGGGGTAGACTTATACTGCTTGTGGGACCTCAATGTCGAGCTGTTATGTTGTGTAGGACTCAGGCAATGCCCAAAAGAGTTCTTTGCATAATAATTACTGTGCATAAATCCTTGAATTAACATTTATCATTTACTATTTTTTATTATTCTTTAACCAAAAAAGTCCGAAAGATGGTAATGATTGTAATAATAAGTTGTTTTATTCAATAATCAATAAAAACTTCAAAATACATAAGCATTTTATTATAAAATAAAATAAAGTTTAATATAATTTTTATCTTATAAAAAAATTTACGTTAACTAAATAACAGAAATTGTAAGATGCCTTAAGAGGAATTGATTTTCTTTATATAACCAACTCTAATCTTTAGTTATAACAAAGTTCAATCTTAATGCATAATTTTTGTTTAACATATATATTTATTTAATATAACATTTTTTTGATAAATCTCTTAAAATGACAAATATCAATATATGTTTTACGTAAAACATACTAAATTATTTTATATCTTAGACTACTTCTTAAACTTAAGTAAATATGCTTAAAAATAAATGTTAAGTTAATCTACAAAAGTAACATACTTGTATTGAGTAAGAATCTAATGTATAATACATGACAATATTTGAGATTTGATGTATAGTACATTGAGCGCAATCTAATTTGAATTTGCGCGCGATCATTGCCAGCCCTATACACAACAAATTTTCTAAATGTGCTTAAACTAAATAAAATATTAGTCTTAAAACAATATTT
>JAQGCH010003202.1:0-11039 GCA_034699485.1 Nanhermannia elegantula
GTATTACTACATATAGACTGTTGTGTTCACTACAGTATAACATTATAGTAAAGACCATTCACTGCAACACTGCATGCAGTGCTCGCTTTTTGGCGGCAATTCTTATTACACCGAACTCTTGAAAAGCTTTTTAATCAATTTAATTAAATGCATACCATTTTTATCCTTTTCCATATAATTACATGAGTTGTTGTTATTGGTAATCACATTCAAATTGGATATCTTTCGCGCCAACATTTCCACAAATAATATCAATAATAATAATAATAATAATAATAATAATGGAAATTATGGTGCACTAGAATCGCATCAAATTAGATGCTAAACACTTTTAAACGCGCACACTTTAAACCAGTTTCTATTCCTTTCACTTTTAGTTTTGATTTACAAATTATATTCTCTTCAAATTAGAATATGTTGAGCACAACTAAAATTATGGTTAAAATGAGTCAGTTTTTATTTCACTGCACTCCGTTTGAACGCCGGCTAAAGAATGGCATCTATGAAAAGCTTCGCTGAAAAGCTCGTTCTGTCTCGAACTCTATTATAGCTGCGTTTGTGGGAGGGGAATGAACACCACTATAGCGTAGTAATGCCAGTTCAGTTAATACGTCCGCTATTTAATAGGGATCTGTTGGGAAACTAGTTTTCACTCGTTGAAACTGCCAATTCCTATTGTCCGAGTGTACTGTGTCTTATGATTTAAATCAAATATTTTAATACATTAAACACTTAAAAGATCATAAAACAGGTGTGTTTTCACTCAAAATAAATTAATCTTTTCGTATAATGCTTTTGTTCGCAATTTTTGATTTGCTTTAATCTACAAGAAGCACAAGAATTCTGTTTATACCCTAAAAGTAGAATCAGACAAAAGAATTATTAGTCCTTAAACTTATTTATTAGAGTACAAAATGCGTTAATATTTAAGTAAAAATCATTAAACTAAGAGTTTTGACACATTTTGGCATTTTTTGAAATATAACTAATACTTATAATTGCCAATAATTACTATTTTAATAATCAAGAAATGACAGCATATAATGTGATGACTTATGATTTGGTTTTTTAAACATTGATTAATAGAAGTATTTAATAAAACTGTTGTAAATATTTAGTTATTTGAATGATTTAATGGGTTTTGATATAAGGGGACAAAAGAATATGAGTGAAAGAGAGCGTTATTCATATCTCTAAAACTTAATGTCAATGAAACTTAAAAAACATAATTTCATAGAACTAAGAGTTTTGCCATATTTTTAAGACTAAGAGAATATATATTTGTTAATTCAGTTCAATTAACACAAGTTTTCATCAAATTTTCTCAATTATATGAGTTTAAAATAGTTATCAGACACAGAACTATATGTTGATGTGTAGGTAGATGTCTGAACAGCAATAGGACTGTCTGAAGTCGTGTAACCGCGCGAATTGGTGCCAATACTCTCCCGACCAATGAAACACTAAATGCAATTCAAATAGCATTCAAAGCAATTTTGTTTTTGCCCTAAACTTGTATTTTTGCGCCAAAATTACAGCTCAAAAGTTTGGAGAATGAGAACCAAAAGATTTGGTATACATTGTCGTTAAAAAGTGTATTTAACCCAATCTTATCCCAAATTGAGACTAAACTAATAGAAAGAAATGTACACATGTTTAGTGTTAAATAAAAACATAAAAAGATATTATTAATTCATGTTTACTGGCATTAGTTCAATGTGAGTGCATGTGAATGCGTGTGAATGTGCGCTCTTATAAGACACACACACACACACACACACACACACTCTAAGACATGCATAGCTTGCATCAGAGAAGGCCAACCTCGCATCAGATCAGATCCCAATTACAGAATTATTGCGCAATTCTTATTGCTTACAACTATTTTCTCAGTAGTGTTGTTAGTGTTGTATAAGTCGTAACGAATGACGCATTTCTGCACTCAGATAGCGTTTTATGCCTTCGGATCGATTCACCAGAACTTCATAACTATTCTAAAGAACTTTATGAGTACTGTATATCTGCTGTATATGACTTACAATAAGTCATGAAATGTATCTTTTTATGAATTACTTCTCCAGAAGAGAATAATAAAAATTTTATTATTTTCTTCCTTTTTGGGGACTTTTTGGGGACTTTTTGAGAAAAACACTTGAATTCCATGTTTTTGTTTTGTTTTGAAAAACTTACACAAATAAATAATTATGACATCAAATGTTTGGGCGTCTTATTTGTCAATAGTGTACTGACATATGATATGATAGAAAATAAGACGATTTGAAACCTGTGTTGAAAAGTTGGAAAATAGCTGAATAGCTTCGAGATATTGTTTTGTATATAAATATCTGTAGTCTATAAACAGTAAACAGTACATAAACTTGGAATATAAGCGAATATGAGGATCAGTGACCAGCAATCAGACCAACAGCTTATGTCAGTTCTCTATCTTAAACACCAAACTTTCATAATAGAGTCAAACGAATCATTTATTCTTAAAGTTATAGTAAAATAAGAGAAAAGAAAGGAAAGGCTCAGCTCTACAGTAGAGTACACTTTGATAGAGAAGTTGAGACTACACTACACGCAAAGCTTTCCCGCGCTTTTTGTGAGCCGTGAGAACTGCGAGTTATAAGAGAATGAATGAAATATAGACGATAGAGGACTGACTGCAAGAATGCTGTTATGCTGTTGAACCACAGATCTGTTGTACCACAGTTTGGTTCAACAGTTCACAGTCAAGGGAAGGGGAGACCAATCGCGGCCATAAACGGGGGGAAGTATTGAAGTTTTGGGACGTGAGTCGGCTTTACACAGGATGTGCTGCAGTGCGACTCAGACAGTGGCGGACACATTGCTTTGCATTCACATTACTTTGCATTCATATTATAATTGAGATTCATTTCAATAAATTAATAAAAGAATAAAACATTTTCGAGTTATTAAATATGTTTTTTGGTTTATTATAACTAATATGAGAGCCATTAAGGCATTCAATGGGTTTATTATGTTTGAAGGTATGCCTCGCTGTACAGTACAGTACAATATATTATTATTATTACTGTCTTTATGTAGTTATGCCTGAAATATGAGTTCCGCCGCTAATGTTCACAAAGAATAGGCTCATGAATAAGACCGAGTCTGCATTCCTGGCATTTTCGCGCCACAAATTCCAAACCTTATTCTAGGGTTCAATTTAAATGATTCCCTGCTAGTATTCTGTCTCACACTTCCCTTTATTTGAATTGTGTTTAAAGCCATTGAATACAATTTTGAGTATATATTATACCGTAATTATAAATACGTATAACCGAAGCTATAATAGTGTCACCGTTTCTATTAAATGAATGCTTTAAAAGCCGATAAAAACATGATTAATATCTGACACATAACACGATTGTTTTTATAATATTTTTTTGCATTCATGGCTCAATTTTTTGTTATTTTTGTTCTCAAAGCTTAAGAATTTTAATAACTTGAAGGAATGCTACAAAAGTGGTTATATCGAGAGCTAAACAACTCTAAACAACTTTATTTATTTTTGGTCCTCTTTCCTAATAATCTGATAGTGGACTGAGATTTTTGTGCTGACAATTAATAATAGCCCAAAAAGTTTCTCCAAATACCGCACTTACTAACGACCTATCAGTTTATTTTCGATATACGACAGTTTGTCAGCTCTCATCATTTCGCACAACTATTTTACATAAACATACTCTCAATTTCCCATAACTTTATGAATAATAAATTCATAATTTAATTCCATCTTCAATGGAAAATATCTGTGTTTACTTTATTAAATCGTCAAAATATTTATTATATGATAATACAGTAAAATATTTAGTACACTTCAACCTATTGCGCCATTACAAGCAATCTTCCAATAAAAATATTGCTGTATTTATTGATACTATTTTATTACAGAAGAAATAAGAATAAGTTTAATAAAAACCATGTTCTCATCCGTGCTTTTCCCATAGTATAACATGGAAAAGTTGTAATTCAATAATTAAATGCTATCTATCGCTAAATAAAGAGTCATTTTTAACTTCCTTTAGTTTTTTTTCTTCTCAATTCAAACTCCAAATTATACTTATTTTTCTTAATATCTGGAAGTACTGTGAAATATAGCCTTTTAATGCAACTTTTAAATTAATGGTTAAATATTTTATGGAATGGGGTCAGAGGTCTTTAGGTATAAATTACATGAGTTCCGATTAAATGATTTTCGATCAATTTTTTTAAATTATTACTTTATCTTAATTTTATAATTAAAGTTCATTTAAAAGTTTGATTTTGCCATTAATTTGTTCTGTTTTTTATAATGTGTTACAATTCCATCACTACTCAGGAATTGAATTAGAAGCAGAAAAATGCAATTTATCCGCAGATGGATTTAAAATAAAATAAAAAAATAAAACCAGTCGGAAATCTTATATATCAACACTTGAGGCCAAATCTAACCTTTACTTTATTTTACATAAGCATTAATATTGTTTTTGTTTCATTTCTTAATTATACGTTTAATTCTATATGAGATTAAACTTTTAGTACTCAATTACTAGTAATCTATTAAGTCTCGCATTTTTGAAATGCACTTTAGGAGTTGTTTCAATAACGTAAAGAATTTAGATCGAACTTTGGGTTATTTTTATTTTGTTTGTCTGTTGTCACTCCTAAATAGATCATTGAAAAGGAAAAACAATTTTCAACACAAGTTCAAACACCATTTGTCGTCAAAAGTAGAATAGTATTCAGGAATTAACGCAATAAAGTCTATTTTCATTACATGAATCGAGAGCTAGTTTTTAATACGCGTGTTTATAATTATCTTAAAAAATATCTTTAATAACGTGCCAATAATAACCATTCTAACCCTTAAACCTCTCAAAACTACAATATTTTAAATGTTAAATATTTATCCTTTTGTTTATTAATAAAACGATTAGTTTTTTCATAACTATTAATAACAATTATAATTCATTTATAAGATCATTAAAAAGATAAGAAATTGAAAGAAAATACAAGGAGTTCATTGCTATCATTGCTTTATCTAATTTTTATTATAAATGATTTTAAGCTAAGATTCTCTCACTTGTCGGTAAGAGTAGTATCACATCATTATTGATAGACCTTTAATAAAGGCGAATGCAATGATCCCAAAATTGATCATTAAACAGATAAACTTTTTAATTGGGCTCAAATATTATAGAATTGTATGACTCTCTCATTAAGGAATAATCAAATAATTAGAATATCGCTAATTATTTTATATTAATTAAAACGTTTAATTGATAACTTTTATAATGCACTGCACTAGAAATGTATATTAAGTAAAGGGTCGCCAAACTCTCTACACATTTGGGCCAAAAATTAACTGTGGAATATCCCAAATAATTTCAATGATCAGAATTTCAAAATTTTTATATCTAGTTCTTTATGAATTTACCTAGCTAAATAATGAGCCTGTGACTTATACAGTAAACTTTAGCATACTCAAAAAAGATTCATCAAAATTAGTCAAAGCTTAATTGCTTAGAATAGCTAAAAACCTCCGTTTTAGGTTTTGCAACTGATTGTATCTATACCAGGGTGCTGGGGTTCCCTTAAAGATTTGTAACTTTGTAAATTTGTAACATATACTTTGGCCCTACTTTGATTTCTCTCACAAAATTACAAATTCTTGACCCTTTGTTATGAAAAATTTGCAAATATAGCTGTAGTTTCCATTAATTAAGCTAAAATTAAAATTTTCAAAAGACCTTTGAAATAGATTTGATTTAATATATCTGACAATTGCATTTAAAATGATGCTTATTCAAAACTTATCTAAATAATTTGGTTTAAAAATGAAATGTTAAATTGAGAAAAAATTGTCTCATAAGCAGATAAGTTTTTGGCTCATGCTATAAAAGTGATAATATCTTAAATTGGCTCCATTAAGGTTTGTAGATGTGCAACGATGAGCCAAATAATGTTTAATGGGAAATTTTTCATTTTATACGAAAAATGTTATTGTTTAAGATAAAAATTCATTGATTGAAATCACATGAATTTGAAACAGAAATTTGGAATATCTTAGTTTGAGTGAAAAATGATGAGAAAAATTGAATTTATTTTTCGCAGTGGTTTGGCAAGTAGTGATCTATACAGTATGTAGAGTCAAGGGATCAATAAAGAATCAAGCAAGCTGTGTGTGTGTCACCTCATTGGAGAATTTATTAAATTTTTCCAAAGGAAATAAATTTATTAAAAATTTAATCACTAAATAAAATAAAAAATTTAATATATTCAATCAAAAAGTTGAATTTTTTAAGAGCCAATAAATTTATTCAATTTTTAATGTTATAGTTATAGTACTTAATATACAGTATAACAACGATATCTAACTTTTTTTTGGCTTTGAGAGTCACAAGTTGTAGACGTCCACTGATTATTAAAGAAAATTAAATGTTTTTTTGCGTTCAAACTTGACCTCATATTTGATACTAACAAAGTAAATACTTAGCTTATACCTCGTCAGCAGTTGAGGTTTATTTAATTTTAAACTTAATGCTAATTTGTTTGTTTTGTTTTCTATTTAGTGTTTCATTTTACTAAACAATATACGTAGCTATGACTATGATATGAGAACAAACGTCAAATGAATGAGGCACGTGTTTTGTGCTCACTCACAGAGAATCAATTCTCTTTCTATCAGTTTAAAGTAGTGATTCTTTTTCTATTTCAGTTTCAGTCACCAAAACTCAACCAACACTAGTTTAACGGCTCTTTTAACACAAAATTTGTTTATTTTGTTTGAGCTGTAAATTTATTTGTTTATACGTTTGCTAATTATGACACTCACTAATTGAATACATACTACATACACATACTTTAGATGAAGAAATTAAAAATTTCTAATACTAAAAAAACATTTACACTGCATTCATAATATGAAACATATGCTAAGACTTGGTGCTCAACAAAATCAGAGTACTCAGTGCTCGAATATCGAGCATCACTGCTTATAATATCATAAAATCCGTCTTATGTTTTGATAAAAGTCATATAACTCATAGAATTAATTTCATTTATAAATTATTTATTTTGATTTATTCCCGACTCTAATAAGACTCCTACTCAACACTTTATATGTATAGCAAAGTTAATATTAAAGAAATCTCTTAAGAGTGAAAATGTTCGGCCTTTGAGCCAATAAATCTGACAAAACTTTGACAAAATAGGTTTTAACTCATTTGATGATTTAGTTTTATTTTCTCAAGTAGTTTGTCATTTAACACACTTAGTCTTAAGCAATACTTTATTTAATGTGCGTCTTCTTTTCGGGAGGACAGTCCTTGGTTTCATATCCTTGTCCTGCTCTTTAAATATTAAGATAAAACAAAAATATCCTCTTTCTAAATATTTTTGAGAGGAAATAATATGTTTTTAGTTTTTCCCAAAGTGCATAAACTTTGCATTTAATCTTTTAATTTAAATTCACTTGAGATTCGTATTATAAACATATCAGTTGTACTCTTTATCTTCTATTGTTTGAAATAATCCCCTCTCCTTTCACTAACATTTATAATCTTACTTTCTTTAAAACACTAAATTATAAGTATCTCATAAGTGAATGACTTTTATTTGTTTTCCTCTTGTGTTTTCAACTTTTTAGTTAGAGTTCACTTTTTAAGTAAATAATAAAATTCAAACAAATTCCAACTAAGCTTTAGCCGAATTTTTGGAAAGCCTCGTCACAGATATCTAGTTGTGGCTTATTTGACAGCTTTTCTAAATTCAGGAACTAAAGCGAGTTTGAATAACAACTAATTATAATAAAAAATGTGTGGGAATGCCTTAAAAACAAGAATTCACAAATAAAACTTTATTGAGTGACTTTATTTGTACAATTTTAATAAATATTCGTCAATTAAAAAAATTATATTTGACTTGCTTAATTGAAAATATATAATAAATGCAGCATTTTTTAGATTTTAATTTTCAACTTTCATTGAATTTCAACTTTAAAATAATAAATTCTCATTTTTTAATACTAGTAATTGAATAACTTTTTTTCTAAAATTAATTGAGGGTTAAAATCAAATTAAAGTGTAAACATATATTAACATTTGTATAAAATTAACATTATTTAATAATAGCGAAGTGTATGGTGTCGAAAATTATTTTAAAGTACAACTATTTGCGCAAAGACGAGTCTACTCAAACATTAGAAAATTGCAATAAATAAAAAATAAGACTGTTTGGTAACATATTTTTTCATCGGATGTAATTTTATAACAAATAAATATATCTTAAATATCAATACAATACAAATTAAAATAATATATTAATCTTTTGAAAATAAAAATATTTCAATATTTGAGGTATTGTTTTAAGAAATATAGAAGTGTTCAGTAATTAACCTATTGATAGAATAATTTATTTGAAAAGTTCTCTCAAAAATCAATCTTAAAGGTCAACAAATCCGAATTTATAATTTATGAGAAGTTTTTCTAATTTTCTCATCATATTTATTAATTAATGAAACTTCCGCTCTCTATTCACTCATTATAATACAGTGCAAACTAAAGTGATGCTATCAAAAAGTTGATCCATTTCTCAACTTAACACAATATGATAATAAGTACTACCATATGTGCTCTTATAATAATTAATAATGCATTTAAGCTTTCAAATGGAAATTAATGTTTTCAAAATTCATAATCAATATATCCTTTTTGATATCAATATACCTTTACCTCAGAAAAGTATTGATAATCCAGCTGTACTGTACTGTCTGTACTGAATCCTATTTATTTAATCAAACATATCTTTAATTCGTTATCTATAGAAAATTTTAGATAAAGTAATTCTCGTTTATAAATTAGTTGAAGCGTTTACATTGAATCCGCTTATGCATGTAGTAAACGCTTTAACATGAACTACACCAACCTGTTCACTATAAAAGAGAATAACTGTATTTTAAATTACCGTATGTTACTTTAATCCTCGCTTTAATGAATTTAATCAATTTTTCTAAATAAGGAAAAATTTATAATAGAAAGTTGAAATGCAAGTATTTTTTATACCTCTATTACTCAATACAGATTTTCAAAATATGTTTCTGGTATAATCTGACTGTGGGATTATCAGAAACTTCGTTTAATTCTTGTTTACAAAAAAATATGCTTAAAAGTCTACATTCCATGAAAACAAACATTTAAAAGTACCTTTAAAAGGACTCCGTATAAACGCTTATTTGTTTCAGATTGTTTATAACTTCATATATATTATAATAATTTAATGTCTTTCATGAATAGTATTCTTCTATTTTTTTAATTCAAAAATTAAACAGTTATAAGCAGAGAATTATTCATCTATTGGAAGTAGAGACCTAAAAAATTTTGAATTTAGGGCTTAAATAAGTATAAAATAACTTTAAGAATTTTTGAAGAAATTATGAGTTTTAAATTTATACACAAAATGTGAATTTATGTGAATCTTAACATATTTTGTAATACAGTTAGACTCCGATTTTAGCAACTCATCGGTGCACAGAAATGTTTTTGCTAAAATCGGCGTTAACTGTATTACAAAATATGTTAAGATTCATATAAAGATTTATTACTGAAATCTGTAGTCTAAATAAAACGAAGTATATATTGAATCTCAGCTTTAGCTATAAGGTAGGGATCGATTTTGATATTCCACAGTTGATTAGTTTCCCAAAAATTTAAAATTAATTTCTCAGTTAATTTATTGCTATTTCCTAAAGTCTTTTTAGGTTTAATTAATTTGTAACAAAGTTAAATTTATGACTTTATTAAAAATTATTTATTTCTGCGTTTATGTTGAAATTGTTACTCTTTGTTATTATAAAAAATAAATTATTATTTGTGATAATAAAAGTTAAATACAATTTTTTGCTTTACAACAACTGAACTAAATTAAATAGAACTCTATTTCTTAAGCTTCGCCCACCAGTCGATCCCACGCAAGAATGCGCTAAACTATCAACAAATCATGAGTAACACTACCAAAAATTCTCTTTAAAGATTAAGTTATACGGAATTATATTTGATTACTCATTTCAATCGTCTTAATATTGCTCTGTTTAGTATTTCTCTGTAAACAAAACAAAAAACAGTTTTCCTGTTCTATTAATTAGAAGTCATGAGACTTTCATGAGTGCCATTGAATAAGTTATAACTTTACGAATCTTATATTGCTTAAATAGTAATCAGTCAAGTTGTTTACAGTTAGCCATTCATTAGTGTTTAGGCTTTATATTATTCAAAATTGACTGAAGAGATTTTTTAAATTTTCAACCAATTTTCATATCTTTAATCAATGCTGTAATCAATGAATAGCAACAAATACTCAACAAATAAAGCATTTTTCGGTTCACTCTTTTTGAACCAATACATTTGTTAATTATTCAATAATAACATTTCCGTAATTGGAATTACATAAAGAATTTTCATGAATTATTTATGAGACGCTTCTAATAACAAAAAATATTTTTAAAAAGTAGCGATTTCTTATGGAGAAGAGAGTATTGAACTATAATTTCGTGCTATCCTTAGAAATTGGTAATATAATTAAAAATTAAATTTTCTCATCAATCCTATGATTGAAAGACAAGATTTTTGAGGTTATTGTGATAGTTGACTAGCGGACCGACGGACAGATAGACAGACCGAGACATAGATAGTTATAGAATTTTTTACAGTCTAGAAAAATAAAACTTTAAAACGTTTGTTTCCTATGGAATGTTTAATTTGATATAATGTGTGAATTGCTTTATTTAGAGGTTTACTCAGTGATTGCCCTCAGTTGAAGCCAATTAGCACATCCTAACCCATATCAACTCATTTCCATGTAATGCAAGCAAGTAATACCGACAAACATCTTCCTCATCGCTATGTCAGTTACGTAATACGTAGTAACACGCTTTGCATTCATTTATGCCTAGCTCTCATCCTGTGCCTTTGCCCGCCATAGTCTCACATTCCCCAAAAGGTCAAAAAAACATTTCATAATCGCCTGAGCCTACG
>JAQGCH010003203.1:0-11039 GCA_034699485.1 Nanhermannia elegantula
CTTTGCAGAGTAGAATTGAAGGGATTGGTGGCAACTTTCTGTACGTCATTGTGATGTTGCGACCATTAAGAAAGCGTAAATGTTCAGTAGTGGGCTTGACTGTGCTGTTAACATGAAGTAATCGATATTATCTAAGCAGAGACACATCGATATTTCATCTTTGGTGCTGAGTTTTATACTAAAGCAAAGTTCCATTTATATAATAAAACTCCGCTATTCTGCTATTGCTTTGTATGAATGCCCTTAAGCGCAAAGTTAGTATGAATGATATAAACACTATTTTACTGTATTATTTCTTCAAAACTAAATTAAATATCTTTTCCTGAGATTTTCAATTTTGAAAGAAAAATAAGACACAGATTGATGTTCCATATTATATTTGGGAACCCGTTTTACAATCCTACTCAACACTTAAGATACAGAACTAATAAAATTTTTAAAATTGGTTTTTAATACATGGAAGATAATAAATAAATGAAAAGATTATTGAATTTTTTCTCTATATTCAAGTTTTTATAACAGCAGAAGACAAATAGAAGACAAATGTTTGTATAAAAAAATTATTAACAATTAATAAATTTGTGAAATAAATCAATTTGTGAAATAAATAGATTTGTGTTTGATATTATCAATACTGTATTCATTTGAAATAAGTCATAATAAAAATTTTTTATTTGCCCAATAATTTTAAATTTTTGTCTTTGGCTTATATTTTACAAGTAAACCAAAGCTTTCATATGTATTTTTGTAATGCTGTCAAATTACTGCTTCACTATCAGCTCAGCACAACATACTCTGCATTATTTCTCTTTTATACTCTGGGGCTGTATTCTGAGTGCTCTTCTTTTGACAAAACTGTTATCACAGGATGTATTGAATGAGTGAATAAGTTTTTGCAAAGCAAAGTAGAAAATTTTTGCATACAGTACTAATTGCATTGAATTGATGGGATGCAAGAACACGCTTCTCAACTTAGCTAATGAGAAATATTTAGAACTGCCTTACTTCTAGACATCCTTATGTTCCCCTCTCTCCCAGTTTTGCTTTGCTTTTTCATAATCTGATTAAGTGTTCAGAGAAAGAGCAAAATTTAATTTTAGACTAAAGATGAAATTCACACAATATTTTAGTCAATAAAATAAAAATGAGAACAATATAATGATTTAACGAAATACGTAACTTATTCGCGAAGTTTTTAAAATGAATTTTGAATATTTATCAATAATATATATATAAATACGAATATATATTTCTTTTATATTATATTTAATTCCTATTTTTTTCATAAGTTAAATGGAAATTAATTTTTGTAAATTTAGCAAAACTAAACAATTTTTAATTTCAGTTCATTTAATAGGACGCTTAATTTTAATAAATATTATTCTTATAGTTTATAATTATGATCAGATATAAAAAACTGTTAAAACATTATTTATAATTATTATTTGTTAAATTATTAAATCATTATTTAATTATATATTTTTTAATTTGGCTGAAATGTTGAATTGACTTAATGATTAGGTTTTTAAATATGAAAATTAAAAGTTTTGTTAAAAAACATCAGCAATAAATATAAAAATTTTTGAACAATATTTAATTCTGTATCAAAAACGAAAATAATGCAATCAAAATAAAATTAAGAAAGGAACAGTAGACTATCATACAGGTCTATCATGGGTAATAATTTATAAGAATACATCATAAATAAAGATATATTCTATTTATTGATTTTTCTTATAAGAAATGCTAATAAAAAACTTAAGAGCTTACATTTTATACCATTACATGTAAATTAAGCTGCATTTATGTGACCTTCTTATTAATTATTTGATTGCAATGAAAGTGTTTTTGCAAAACTTGATAAGAATGAACTAATAAATGATTGAACTATAGTTTTTGTTCTGTTGTATGCTTTGAAACTTTATTATGAGATGAATACAGAGTCTGAAGAATATTCTGCGTGAGACAAAATGAATAAAATAAAAGTGAATCGCTTGAGTCCCCTGAAAGCAAACTGTAGAGCTCTGAATGATGTTCTGCAGTGAAGCGAAACATTCGGTCCATGTTATTTATTGAAAGTGATATCAATTTTTCACAAAGAATAGTATCCCTTATTGTCATTTTGATGATAGTATTATAAAAATTTTGTGCACTTATATTGAAGGGCGGATTAAGTATAAAAGTTGGCGCATTTTCTCTCGATTTTGGCGCTACAGTTATGAATAGAGTTACGCACGTGTGGCAACACTTCAAATGTATGATTTGGAGTCTCACTGCCAGAGAACAGTGCTTTGATCAATGAGAAAAGTCTGCATTTGCTATCCATTTTTGGAAGACCACTCAACATCTTAATACTTTATAACGAGTTCTCTATCGCACATCTGTTCAATTTTCAATGCATTCTCTAATAGAAGTCCTAATGTTTTATCTCAGTTTTTGTAACTCTTCAAAATTTGATGGTTTATACTGACTAGCATTCAATCGAAGCAAAGCCAAGCATTCGAATGAAAGATAACTGCACTGCAGGTGAGGTAATATACTGTACTGTTCATTGCAGGTGTGTATGAATGCATGTATGTATGTGTTGGTAAGTTTGTAACCTATTCTTGTACAGGTGTTGTCACTTCTTGTGTGGGGATCTCTTGACTTTGTCTTAGACATTAGTGACCTTCATAGTCAAGCTATGCTAACCTTCTAAGTTCTGAGCCATAAAAGTGACATTCCTTTGATAGTTAAAGGATTCCTTTTCATGAATTTCTTTTCACTAATCCTTGACTTCATGATAGAAAGACACGACACCTGCAAAACTTGCTTAAAAGTGGTCACTCTTTAGCACTCTAAGAGTTTCTCTTATTCTTATGACAGTCTTATATGCTATGCTATCTGTGCAGTGCGTGTACAGTATGCCAAATATGTTCATAAGTAATATTTGAGCCCAAAACTTGTCCCCTTTGAGCCCTTTTCTGCTTCACTTATTTCTAGGAAACGGTGTTCTGTTGGAGATGGCGTTCAAACTATATTATTATTTTTTGAGTTTTTATCGAAACAGTGCCTTCAGGGACGTGGAGATGATATAAGCGTTGGAATAGGAAGGGCTGAGTAATATACTTTACCTTTTGTGTTGAAACTGTGCTGAAGCTCTACTATAGTGTATGCAATATATATTGCTAAGGGAAGTACGAAACGAGTCAATATTTACCAAACTTGCGGATGACGGTCTACAGGGCAAAAGGATATAAGGATATATTGCCGAATCCAATGCTTTTTCCCCTTCGATCATGAGCTCGTACCCCCACCGGGCATTCGTGTGATATGAAGTGGACTGTCTCTCATTCGTTTCATGTCAACACTAAAACTTTGCACACATACAGTACTATAGTATAATAGCGAGACGAGAGACAGACAGTCAGAGAGAGAGAGAGAGAGAGAGAGAGAAAGAGAGGGAGAGAGAGAGAGCGAGAGACCGACTTTTGATATAATATTATATTCGTCGATACCGTAGAGAATTGCAAAAGTCTATGTACTGAATGCACAATACAAAAAAGTGAATTCAATTTGTAACTTAACTTCTCTCTTATGCTGTACTTGTTTAGTAGTATTCAATACTTTTAAAAGATAAGAAAGCCTAAGCTTACTGTATATTACTTTTGAATTTAAATTTTCTTTGTTTTTTAAGCTTTATTGTAATGCAGAGTAATAGCTCTACTGTTACAAATCTGTCGTAACAGAGATCAAATTTGACAAATACTCCTTCATGAATATTTCATTAGGATCACGACTATAGCAATACTATTAAACTAGGCTTGTATTAAGTTGTATTAAGTTGTTAATTCTCGAATTGCGGGGCCGGCTATACAACAAGTGACAGGAAACGCCCGCACAATATAAAAATTATTAATAGTGTCATAGTTAGGCTCAATTACATGCTATTGTGAAGCGAATTAAAATTAAAGTCTAAAATTCACTTATTGTTGAGATTCAATTAAAAACAAGATTTCAACTCAAATAAGAAGTTAAAGAACTCAAATCCAGTTAATTTAATTAAACTCTCAATCAAAGAAAGCATTTGAGAACAATTTGACTTAATTCAAAAGTTAAACATCGCTTATAATAAAATGTAATAATAAGTCAATTGTAAATCTATTAATTAATAAGTAGGCGATTACATAATTAATATAAATCTACTTTATTTGTAACTTTGTTTTTATCTCAATGGCAATAACTTGTAGATAATTTATGGGTTTGTAAACATCAATTGGAACTGTTTCCATGGTTTTGTTAGATAACAAAAGTTCATAATTGAGATCCCGTTTTACTTTATGTAAAATACAGTGTTCTTGTGTTGCTTTTAATGCCTACCTCTCCCTCCCATAAATAGTAGAGTAATATTATGTTATTATACAGACATAATCTTCACCCCTTATTCAAAATAGTTATCATTGTGTTCGCGAAAAAGTTTTTGCGTCGTTAGATATACTTTATATCAATGGGGCATACATTGCATGGATCTATGGGTAGTTTACTGTATACACGAGAGCCAAAGATACAAAAAGAGCCCATAATATGGTACTATTTTAGAAACGGTGGTTTAGGTCCTGCTGTTCCACAACAGAAGGCAATAAGTGGGAGTGCGCCACAAGTTAGCAATGCTTCACAACACAAATTCAATTGATTTGCAACTTATATTATATCATCAATTCTCTGAGCAATAATAGACTACAATTACAATTATGTGTTTATTAACATATTTCATTTGTCAACACTATAATCGTATATTTCATAAATATTTTGCAATTATTTGAAGCAATCTCTAAATGAGCTTATTATCATTTTCATGCCTATAGATAACGTCTAAATTTAACTTTCTGTTTAACGATCAAAATAAACTTTTATCTTAAGCATAAATTAGTACTTCGAACCATTCGATATCTAATCATTCAAAGCAATGATAATTCACAAAACTTATTGAATGAACTCATGAGGCAGACCATTAAGTTGTTTTATATGCTATTCTCTTTATCAGAATATTCATTTCAAAATTGAGTTTGAAAAGGATTATGTTTGCAATACATTTGACTATTATATGGTACGCCAGGTTTTCAGTTCACAGCATATGATAGACTCTTATGTTAAGGTTTAGTTAAGTATAAATATTCAAAATATGTAATAATCAATGCGCTCTTACTCTTCTTTAATTTATAAACAATTGTTTGTTTCATCATAACCTCATTGGGTCTGCCGTTAGCAAAGGCTTGTGTATCCTTTTATTATTACAATAATTATAATACAATTAAATTCTTCAAATAATAATTGTAATTTTGAATGTCTTCTTCAAAAAGAAAGCTTAAGAATTGTTATATCTATTAATTCTCCGTCTCGTTTTCAGATTTTTTTAATTTTAAAAAATTTGTTGCAAGTATCGAATGTTAGTATTGCCAAATCAGAGATATTTTACACAAATTATTTGTCAATTCAAAGGATAAGATACATAAGTTTTTAGCTGATCGAAAAAATAACTTTAGCTTTAATAATGGAAAATAATATCTCACTGTTTGAGAATGAAATGAAATGATAACTTACAGTTTGAAGAGATTCTTATGTTTAGTCAACTACCAAAATGAAAGAATTTGGAGTTGTTTTACATACAATTAATTTAAACTTTTTACAAGATTTATAGATTATAAAAATTAGAAAATTTAATGAATGGCGAAAGAATGAGCTGACTATTAATAACAGACAAATTATAAATATTAATATGAGAGAAGCAAATGGGTGTCAAACTGTAAGCTTATTTCAGGAACGACATGCTCACTGCTCAGACAAAGTGGCCATCAATTTGGATTAACATAATGGACAGCGACGATAACAGATTACAGAATATAGCGAAGGGTGATATTTCAGATTTCAATTGGAAGTATTATAAAAAATGCCATAATATTATGCAAGTATTAAATCAGTACTTCCTTTCAGGGCATATGTATGATGTATAACAAAAAGTGTTGAAAATATTGGAGTAATCATTACAAACACAATGGAGCGCATCAGAAGTGCATTCATTATGAGAAGACTGGTAGAGCTGAATACTGGTAGAGCTGATGCCTTTTAATTTTATAATCTGGTTCTATTGCTTTCCTGCAGTTAAACAATGTTTCATTTGTCACGTAAAGCAGCTTATAGTATATGATAGTACTGTAGTTAATGCTTTACAGTTCACACTCCTGTGAAACAATCAATAGTAATATCATATATAAAATTTTGTGAAATATTGTGATCTTTTATTTTCAGGTTCGACGCGAATTAACTCAGAAAAGTTTAAATGCAGTACAAATGCGCTAAAAATCATTTGGATTACTGCTATTGAAGGCACAGTTCTAGTGTTGGGAATCAACTTTGCTTAACGGCACGATTCATGTTTGCTGGTATATAAACATATTTTACTTTTTAAAATCTTAAGACCACACACATTGGTATTTAAGGATTTTACTTAAACTTGTTGACATTGACATTAAAGCAATAATGGTTTGGTTAAACAGTCAAATCTCAAGTATATCGTAGCGCACAATAATGAAAAACAAGACAAGCCAATCATTGTGCGAGACCTAAAGTACTTTTTCAGCTAAAATGCTCTATAATGTGATGAACATAACATTTTTTTAACATTGTTTGTCCCAAAATAACATTTTTATACTCAAATTTATATTTTATAATTCCGATTATTAGTTAAATGCAAAATAATTTAATATTTGTATTATTAATATGAATGCAAAAAATAAATTAATGAATAAAAATCTCTGATTCAAAAAAATAGTCATATATTCTGTTAACTTTTTACAAAACAAAATGTTCAAAAAGATTCGGTTCAATTCTTTTGTGCATCATTTTCATATACTATTAGCCATTAAAGCAAACCATTTCCAAGCTATAAACTAATTCCATTATATTTGTAATGATAGTAACTTATAACTGAATTGATATGATATACTGGTATTAGTTTGTTCTCTTAATGAACGAATAATTTATTATTAAACTTGAAGAATTCCTGATAAAACCACTCAAAAGTATTTTCAAATTATATTAATTGGCTTTAGAGATAATCGGTGTGCGTTGTCTTACTGTAAACGATGACCACTTCCTAACTTTGAAATATTGTTTGAGGTGATGATGTTTCAAATGAAACTCACATAAATGCATGAAAATACACGAATACAAGAAAATACACTCACATACACATATATATATCCAACTATAAAGAAGATACGCTTCAGCAATGACTGTCAGACGAACTTCGATTAAATCTAAAGAATTGAAATCAATAGAAAAATATATTTTCTTCTGGTTCTTATATATTTTTAATTTGAAAGTAAGGACTTAAACATTATTTGTTTTTTGAATAGCTTGCCCTTTCCTGAAATCCTGCAAGTTGTGGCATCGGTAGGCCTAACCTTTTAAAAAAACTGTAAATTGTTAAATATTAAAATGATTAAAAATAAAAACATATCAAAAATGTAAACGAGACTAACACCTAAAACTATTTTAAAATCTTCTTTAAATGTTTGTGAGTCAGCTTTAGAACAGATTATCTCAATACCAATATGTGATCATTTTGTTGATTTGATATTTTATTTTCTGTTGATCTACAGGTATCGGATAAACTGTTAGAAAATATCTTCGCACAGTTCCAGATAAAAGATCTTCCAATTTTGATATTCAGTTGATAGATAGTTCAGTTTCTAGTACTTAAACATCCCTAAAATCACTGATTGAAAGCATACCAACTAATGAAAAGTGAGTAAAATATAACTCGAATATTAGGCTTTTTTTAGTTATACTGATATTTATAAATTTTTGACTTTTATATACTTTAAAAGGTTTTTAGAAATTAGTTTAGGAGGAAAGTGTCATAATTCTTGCTGCCATTATTGGCAATAACAAAAAGTAGGGAGTCTAAGTGGCGCAGTGAGTTAAGGTGCCGGACTCATGATCGAAGGATCGTGGGTTCGAATCCTGACCCCGCTCTTTGACTAGATTTTCTGCCGACAGCACATATAAGTTACAGTGCGCCCAACACAGGAGTAAATAACTAACAAAAAGTACAATTAATCAAAAATGAATTAAATAACTTATAAGATTTGACATAATTAATAATTAACAATTTATTGTATCCAATTGTTTATTCAAAATATTGTATAATTACATTATCAACAAAAAGCCAAAAAAGTTAAGACGATTTGTCAGAATTGAAACACTTTATGGAATAACTGAATATTTACTTTATTATTGTTTAAAAAGAGAAATTCATTCATAAAAAATAAATTAGAAATAGGGATTAGGATTTCCATTAATTACAAAAGTCAACAATTCGTTTAACAATAATCAACTTTATAATTCAGTTAAGGTTTGAGTTATAAGACAGAGAATTATAAATATATTTGATGTTTAAAATATAAATAGTTTATGTAATTACTGACTGATTTTGTCAATTTATGTTTGAGTTTGGAAAATAAATCAAACAAATACTGGTATAAGTTGTTCCATTTGGGATCAGTTGGTAAATATTTTAATACAAATATATTATGCAATCGTAATAACTTAACTAAATTGTCAGTTATGCGCAACATCTCATGTCTCTAATGTTTAAATTATCGTTTTAAAGACGACTTTTACTTAATATGCAGAACAATTCATGCAAAAGATGCCAAAACTGGAAGGTATGCTATATTTTCAAAATTTCTTTTTAACTTCAAATTTACGAGAATAACAAAATTTTATTATTAAGTAATATCAATGGATATAAAGTAAATTCTTATTAATTCACAAAAAAAGTCCAAAAAGTTGGTAAAATTTAGCTGATATATCAGTACAAATAGGTTTTATATCTACAGACATTTCAGGTGGGTTTTCAGGTGAATGAGTAAAATCTAATAACAAAAAGTATTTTTGTTTGAATATAGGTTTCAATGGAACTTTTGAACATAAATATTGATATTTGTCTTTATTAGCTTTTAGGACTATATAATTTATCAAAGGTTTGAATTAGATGTTACTTCTTAACGAACATTTTTTAATAAAAGAACATAATAATTATTGAAAACAATATTTGTTGATATCGGTAAATGAGTTCTTTATTATCAATACGGGTTATTTCAAGTTCTAAACTCAAATCATTGGTTTTTCAAATTTATAATAACTATAAATAATTAAATTTTACTTAAGTGCCGAAAAACTCAAGATATTTCAAAGTAGAATAATTTGTTTCGTGTGCTTTTAAATCTATTAAAAATTTGGCGCAAATTTTTATTTAAATTTTTAAAAAATATAGTTGTCTGAAAAACGAACCCCTCCCCTCGATTTTTAGGATTTTTATAACGGGTCCCCTGGAGCATTCGAGATTTAGCGAAGTGATCATAATGAAGAAAAAACTGATTCATTTCTGCTTTAGGACACAACTTTTCAGCTATTTGTAGAAATACATTGAAAAGTGTTTGACTCTGTGTTACAGTTTTATTCAATATTTTTTACAGAATATAAAATGCGATCAAATGTAAATAAAAATATGATTCAGTACTAAGTCTTTAAATCATATTCTTTGTTGATCTGTAAAGCCTGTGACGAGTGCCTTAACAAAGATTTTTGTTAAGAAAATTCCAATATTTGATTAAATTTTAAAATTGCTACAGACCTACACTTAAATGTCCGAAAAAGTTAGGCTCTGGACATTTTTGCTTCTAAATGTGTTCGGCAATGCCTGTAACAAAATTTAATGTAAAAATGAATACGAGCCTTAAATTTTAAAAAACCAATAATTGAATTGAGAACATGAGTTTGAATACATTTTTTTGAAGTGACCTCAAGTTTTGTAGCGCTTCGTATTCTTATATACAGCACAATTAAATAATAAAGTCTTTAAATAACAGATATAAATAATGCTGTAATTAGTTTATGGCATTAAAAAACTTGATTTTATATTAAGTAACGTCTTAAAAATTACTCAATTAATTTCTCTGTATTTAATTTATACGATTTATTTAACATAAATCCTATTAATGTTATGTCATATGTTGAAACAAAAAGAACTTTACTTGTTTTCTATGCATTTACTTAAAACTCGAGTCACTTCAAACAATTTATTCAGAATGATATCTGTGATACGCTTTTTTATATCGAATCTTAATAGCTTAGGCTTTTTGTTGCCTGGACAAGCTCCGAACCTTTGGTGGGGTGCTCATTTCAGGGGGGGGGGGGGTTTAATAGGCAATATTTCCCTTTTACCCAAAGAGTATCATTAAAAATAATAGATTTTCATAATAAAGCATAAATCTAATTAAAAATCTTTTAAAACAGTTTAAATTTTAATCTAAACTGAATCAAAATCATAGGGGGACCAAGATACAATTTTTTGATTTACAAAAAATGACAAAGGACAGTTGATTTAAAAAGTCATTTAAGTAATTATATAGGTCTTAAAATAAGCTTAAAATTTAATACACACAGTGCAGGAACTTATAGATATATATAAATTTGATATATTGATGGTTGAGATTAATTACTAAGCGTTTTAAATGCAATCAATTTGATTATTTTGATTGTATTGTGGAAGGAATTCAAAACAGCGCAATGAATACCATTAACTCTAAGACACTAACTGTAAGAATTCAATGGATAAATAATGTTTACTTTCAATTTTTTCCACCCATTCATATATATTTTCAAATTTTAATATTTTAATTAATAAATTTTTGTTTTCATCAACAAAATTAAAGCTCAACAAAAAAATCCTTATCATAAAAAGATGAGTTTATATGTACTCTCATAAGTGATAGCAAGGAATAGATAGTCAAGAAAAAGAAGAGAGAATAACAGTTTACTAAGAGTAAGTGGACGAGCATTGCAGCGGATTTGGTTTTGCAACACTCTCTCCTTTCTATTCCCCCTCTTATTGCAGTCAATTGGAGAATTAATTAAATTAAGAAAGAATTGAATTTTAATTTCGATTCATTCATCTCCAGCCGTATGAATCAGTCCAATCCAACAGAGACAAC
>JAQGCH010003204.1:0-11038 GCA_034699485.1 Nanhermannia elegantula
GAATCTTTTGATTTGGCATCAACTTTGACGGGTCCTTCAGAGACAGGTTTATAAGCTCTAATACTATCCTTTTTGTCTTCTGAATAACTCCATTCTGCAGAGGGGTCTCCATAACGAACTTGTTCTATTCAAAAATAATAAAATAGAAGTAGAAGCAAAATATATAAATTTTTACAAAAATTGCACGAAACAGTACAATGGAGTATGAGATATGCATTACCAAAACATGCAATTTTCTGGATAAGTGTATCGAGTTATGAGATGTATGAGATGCAGTTCAAATAGAATCGCTCTCAAGGGCTTTAAAGTTATTATAATGTGAATCGATTTTAACCTCGAGCTAAAGATGAAAGTCATGCAGTATTCTATGAAAAGCAACATATTCTAAGTGCGAATTACAGATGATAGAACTCAAATTCACTCCATGTGTTCCAGTTATACGCTATACCAGTTTAATGAAGAAACTCAATAAACATATACAGTATATAAGGGCTACAGTTATTAAATAAATGAATATTTTTACAATTTAAATAAATAAATTTACTATTTCTTACTAATCAATTATAAATTACCCACAAGTTTGGATAATCCATTTTCGAGTAAAATTTTGTTATTTATTAAACTTGAATACTAACCAGAAAGTTGTCAAAATGTTTGTTCAATTGGCAATTCAATCATCAAAACAGAGGACTTCACATGCGATCATGTGATATACAACAGAAGTAAAGGTATCAAAATATCTTTACTCAAATATAAGCTCAACTGAAGCCAATTTTTTTGAACTCAAATGAGGTATAGATTTATAGGCGTGAATCAATTCTTAGTGCAATAAATTTTAGTTCACATCAAACCATTCAAAAATTTAAGCTTATTTTATAAGAGAGAAGGAGACAGATGGAGAGTGTGTGGGATAGAATGATAGACGAAAGACAGAGGTGGGAGAGAGAGAGAGAGACAGTGAGAGAGGTAGAGCTAAAGACTCTTGAAAGGAAATAAGATAGCAATTCAATTTAAACTTGAAAACGACGACATACACAATGATACACTCAATCCTATTAGTTTTTAGAAGTTTTCACAACTATTTATGAAGTGTGTATAACTCTGACATAAACACAAATACTTTTCGTATAGAATAAATTTTATGGTATGTAATGCCATATTTATTTTACAAATAAAATTATTCTCGATTTAATTAATTTTTAATAACACTCTTAGGGTTTTGAGAGTTGACTGTATTTTGTCAAAAGGTGTATGAATGCAAGTCTGCCAAACATTTAGTATAGTAGTGAAGATCAGGGTAAAAATCAAACAAAATCAGGTATAATACAAAATATGTTGGCAGTTAAAATACAGACGAAATGTCAGATGAGATACACTTATTTGTAAAATTTCTCTGACTTCGAAAACTGCATTCCAATAACATTCCCGTCATATCAGCTCAAAGTGATGCAAAGGAATAGAACTGATTCAGATTGAATTTTATTTCATATAAATTTGATGATTGAAGCGTCTCATTATTTGGAGCTGAATTAAGTTGAGTTACACTAACGGTTCACATCATTGATTACATAAATAACTTTCACTTTACTTTATTTCTTATGATAAAGTTAACAAAATTTCTTCGAAATAGGAATGCATATGAAATTAATTAAAAGCTTTAAACAATTTGATTACCTTTTTGTCCAACATTCTTGTCAGTAACCAATTGATCGACTAAGTCCTCGAGCTCTGTCTCGTCTGCTAAAAATTTAAATAAATAAATAAATATTCTAATAAAATAAATTAAAAAAATAATAGTAAACTTATGAAATATTAATGATTTCATTACATAGGATAACTTTTTCCAACTAATCAAATAACATATAGTCACACACAACCAGAACTTCTACTAGTATTGAATCGTTACTTATTTAGAAATTGATAAAAAAGCAATTTTGAAATCGTAAACATTTGAATTTGTTGTTCTATATTTCGATGAAAAATATTCCCCTTTCAATTCATGAGTTTAAAGCCATAAATGTTTGATTAGAATTGAAAATGTTTAGAATGATAAGGACTCACTTTCAAGGAAATTTCATAAAATATATTGACATCTTATTAGAACTTATTGTATTGTATTGATTCTTAATGGCAATTATAAGCTATCATAGTCTGTAGGCTTGAAATACTTGAAATAAAATCAAATGAACAAAAATGTGATAAAAATATATGGCATGAATGCGAATGAATAAATGGTATAAAATAAATTTAATTTGAAAAATCAGGAATAGAAGAATAAAATTTACATTTTAATTATTGGACATATAATACTATATACCCCGATCATCAGATCTTATTGATTAGCTATATTACAAAATTCTGCTTAAAAAATCAATTTTGAGACACTGGCAGTTTTTCAATCGATAGAGAGTTTCTAGTTATCAATTAAAAGAATATTTAAATAAATATAGGGATTGAATGTTTTTTCACACATAATAAATCTATTGATTTGAATTAATAGTGATTCAATTTATTGAATTTCGTAAAATGTTATAAGTTTTCAATCAGAATATTTATAAATAGCTAAAAAAATTTTAATTTATTGAAGTTTATTATTCAGACTAAATCTGAGAATTTGATTTCACAAAGAAAAACACATAATTTCCGCAATAACTTGAGTCTTAACACGCATGAAAATTATTTTTCAAATTGTACATCAATTTCCTATTCTAGGCTTGCAATTAACATAATATTAAGAATTGAGATAAAAATATATCGAGTTTTATAGTTTTATTCTTGTTTTACGCTCAAGCAAATTGTGATGAATGCTTTTTACAATGTATAATTAGCTCAAACAAGCATAAGTTTAGCTCATTTTTGTTTCGCAGAATCACATAACCATAAAAATATTCAAATGTTCAATATGTGAATAAAGAATAATAATTTATTTTAAATACAAGGGATAAAAATCTAATGTTTAAGTTGTGAAAAAACATAATTATAATTATATAGAATCTCATATATAATTAGAAAAACTGATAACTGGAGTGCAAGAATATAAGGGGTATAAGTTCTGTCTTAATTCAATTTAATATGGAAATTACTTTTGAAGAGGCCATAGGGCTATCACCTTAAGGGAATGACAGCTTCAACAGCTTTTAAGAAAAGAAATCGAGTTTACATTAAAGAAGACTTTAAGGTTGTAATTCAGTTTTGTGTTCGGCTTTACATCTGTTGGAATTTTGTTTCAATGAAAACAGCTTTTAAACTGAGAAAATTATAATTATTTTGTCTGATTATATGAAGTAAACTTCGTTTAAATCAAATCAATCATTTAGAGCACTTAAATTAATTGCTTTAAAAGGATGGAAATTTAATTAATATTCTTAAAGCAATTAATTTAATAAATGAAATAAAATCAAACGAATATATTATAATTTATGAGTTAAATATTAAAGCCTTATGTTAAAACTTGAATAACTACATTTAGACAAATTGAACAGAATGAGCAAAATTTTTCTATTATTATTATTTTTTAAAAAGTTTAAAGCAAAGACTATTTGGTTTAAATCAATTTCCAGAATACTATATACCTTACAAGAGCTATTAGTAATTTATTTAACTTAAATTAAAGAGAAAAATGAAATTTTGTTAAAGCTTCGTTTATAAGCATTTCCTGACGTAACTTAAATCAAAGTAAAGCAAGTATAGGGCTTGAATAGGATACACTCATTTATTATAATTGCTTAGAGATCCTTAAGAAATTTGAAAAATTCAAATTGAATAAAATGGTATCATTCATAATTTTTTAATTTATTATAATAAAATTAAATTTATATTCAAATAAGTTTAAATAAAATTTTAGAAAAATCACAAAAGTTCTTTGAAATTCATGTTAACCTTTGAAAACTATTTTATATTAAATTAGACCAAATAATAAAAATATTTATTTTATAAAAAGTAATAATTCTGAAAAATTTTTTTATTATCAAATTGTCATATTCTGGCATAACTCGACTCAATGTTAGATAAATTGTATTTTAATAAGTATTAATTGAAAGTATTATTTTAAAAATAAGATCCATAATATTTAAAATGCAGGCAAAGGATTATTTTATTTTCATTTCATATCCAATGTAATAAAGCATTACTTTATCACAATTAAAACAAGTAAATGAATATTTAATGTAACATTCTGAACCTATTTTTAAAAAAGCGAATCTGATACAAATTCTATTGCGATTAGACCTGACAAGAGAGCCTTTTCACCATTTACAAATTAATTTTTAAAAATTTTCACCAGATCAAAATTGTACCAGACCAAGTCCAAAAAGGTTCAGATAGGTTTTGTGAAAAATTGATCAGTAGAGTGAACAGTAATACAAAGTTATTATTAAGGATTTTAGATTGAATTCTATTTTTATATTACTACTCATCTGATAATCGATTGAAGTTAGGTAAGTGGTGAAAATGGTTCGGTCAGATTAAAACTTTTTGATTTTAACATTTTCATGGAATTCATATTTCCTTTCAAATATTTCCTTTATTGAAATTTAATTTCATATTAAATTTCTATTTTCAAAACATTTTTATTCAAATAATGAAAAAAAACTTTGATTCAAAAGAATAAAAATAAAGTCTCAAATATGAGTTTCTTTTTGATAGATCGAAAACTTATTGAAAATATAGATATAAAGGAGTTAACATTTAAACTTCAAGTTACGTATAAATAAATCTGAATTTTTAGTTTATTGATACAAATAAAGTGAATGAAACACTTATTACTATAAATATTATAATTTATTCTCTGATAAATTATTTATAATATGAATAAAAAGTTACAAATATTATGCAGTTTTACAAAAAAATAAAGTAAATGGTGGCATGCGCTTAGTCTGGTGGGAACGACTCCATTAACATAAGCCAATCAACTAGTATTTAAATTTATGAACCAGAGTAAGAGCGCATTAAAGTCATATAAAAATGTTAAAATATTTGCTCAAATGTAAGGAAACGAATGAATTGCATCTCTCAGGAATTTGTAGATGTAAAAGATGTAAAGTTGGACCAAAAATGAATTAAAAAAACCTTCAGCCGTATAATAATGCAAAAGAGAAAAGAGACAGAAGGGAAAAGATAGTTAGAGACAGACAGCTAGAGCTGTGAGTGTGTGTATGGGAGAGAGAGAGAGAGAGAGAGAGAGAGAGAGAGAGAGAGCGGGGATGAGAAGAACAGTGAGACAGTTGTGAAATAATAAAAGTTGAGCGATGGCATCAATTTTTAAAAAGAGACTCGTAAGACATATTACTTACTAGACTTAGATTTTTCAGTTGAAAATTTATCTTTAATGCCGTTTTGATCATTGGTTTGCAAAGTGTTGAGATATTCTTCGATTTCAAGAGGCATATCATAGTCATCTGAATTCGCTTTGGATTGCTATAAGTGTAATAGAAATAACATGTTATGTTAGAAATAATATATGGAAATCAATAGAAGCGAATACGTCAAGTTGTGATCGATTACAGGATAAACAAAAAATATCATTTCATGTTTTGAGATAAAATGGGAACCGCTTTGCCTTTATATAACTGTATTCTCAAAGACATATAAGTATATTCGTTGACCAGAAGGGGTTTTCTTGTATTGCCGTTCTTGTTATCAATTATGATTAATTGAAGAGAGAGATAGACAATAGAGCGATCACACTATAAGTGATGCCTTTCATTTGTGACATAAAGTTTGTTATGTTTATACCCAATCATAACAAGAAATAGCAGTTTAGCTCATCATTAATTTATTAAACTCGCAAAATGAAAATATTTTTTTCTTTGTCTTCTCTGTATTTCTTTTAAATAAATTATACAATGCTTTTACTGTTCAATACTTTAAACATCAAATTTTCTCTCATAGCAACGGATTTAGAGAATTTGATCCTAAAATCCTACTAATTACTGATGAATTATGATTTTCAGAGACACAATCGGCTTAATGTTTTGTCAACGCTCTAAATCGCTTCGATTTAATTCTAATTATACACTTCATTACTATGTTAGCATTTATTTTGGATGTTCAATACAAGCACTAACTTCTCAATAACTACTGTTAACTAAAATTTTTCACTTAATAATTTAACAGATAAATTAGTCATTATTTTTCTAATTAATACTAATCCTAAAGAAGAAAATAATTTTATGGTATTCAACAAAATACAAGATTATTCATTAAAAACTAAGCAAAGGGTTTAGTTAACAATTCGTTTTTATTAAAATTATTACATTTATATTCTTATGCAAAATATATTCTGTCTATGAATTCTGATGAACACATGTTTTAAAGTTGAAATAAAAGAATAACGTATTTATTGCTTTGTTATGAAATGAATTAATCCAGTTATGGAGAAAATACAAACATCAATACTTTATCAACTTTTTCTATGAGAGTCAATTTGAAGACAAAAACAAGACAAAAATTTATTGGAATAAGCCTTAGGCTAATAGACTGCTGCTGACCAGTATGCTATATAAATATTGCTTAGATTTCTGCTTTTTTTATTATTTCTGTTTAATAAGAGAGTTGAGTTTCAATTAGTACTCAATTAGAGTCTTATCCAATTGTAATATTGAAAATAAAAATTTTAAAATATTTGCAGTGAAAAAATTTAATAAATTGCTTAAAATTTCTTTATTTTTTGTACTAAACTTGTGAAGCTAACGACTTATAAAATAATACAAATGTATAACTAGAAATGGGCTGCAATTTTGGTTTATAATTTTTTAAGGGAGTTGAAAATGATTTTCAATCGCATTTAATGAGATGGGATGCAACTCGAGAATGATCTGCTTCCTAAATGTTAGATTCAATTCATTCAAACTATAATAAGAAGAATCTTATTTACTTGTTCTCAATCTTAAATGAGTTAAATCTTTTTAGTAAGACTTTTTCGATCGCAATTCTTAAAATAAATTTCAACAGAGATTAAAATCTTAAAAAGAATTTTCTAGTTTAACAAAAATCTTATCTTTAGTTAATATTAAATCACTATTTATAAATAGAGATGCGCTCTATATTTTTATTTGATAAGATTTATATCGATTGAAAAGCGCACAACTATATCAATTCTAAAATAACAAGACTTCACATGCTTTTAATGGATTTTAAAGCTATTGATTAATTTTACAAAAATATTTTCATTAAACTATGTTGGCTTTCAATTAATTAATTAGTTTTTCAGCAAAAAATATTCAAAACTAAAATTTTAGATCCAAAACAAAATTAGAATTTTTTGGCCAAATCGAAATAAATTGATAAGCCTTTGAGATGCAAATATTACTTTATAATCGACAGGTCTGGTCTTTCCCACTTCCCTGAGTTGAAGATTAATCTATAGATTAAATTAAAACTTTTAGCATTGGTCTAACCATAAACTATTTAGGTCCTAATCATCATTGTTTAACGAGTATTATTCTTCTAAAGCCATCATAAGTGAATTGGTTGTAAACAACTGTTTCGTCCCTTTTGATTGAATTTCGTTTAATTAGTTCAGGTGTGAACCCTCCCTTCATTCATTACAGTGTATTACAATTTTTACTGAAAATTTTTGTAATTACAAACATACAGCTAAACAGAGCTCGCCAAGCTTGAAAACTTCAGGTGGGGTGAGCTTTCTGAAAATTCTGAAAATCGAGAGTGGGGTCAAAACTCGTCGGTTTTATAAGACAATTATTTTACAAAATCAATTTTCCCACAAAAAAAATTTTTTAAAATAATTTCCGCCAATTTTTTAATTGATTTTTTTCTCAAAGAAACATGATAGCGAGAAAACTCACCGTTTTCTACGACAATATTTTGAAAAATACTTTTCGCACCAAAATATTTTTAAAAATATGTTCTCGCGCCAAAAATTTTTCAAAAATTAATTTTGCACTAAAATTTTTAATGCATTATTATCGATAAATAACGCAAAAAATCAGTTAATTAATTTTTTAATAAAATTTGAAAAAATCAAAGAGGAGACCAAGGTATGCTTTTCAAAACCTTAAAATCTTGGGGGGGGGGGGGGGGTACACACTACCTTTGGCGAGTCCTGCAGCTAAAATAAAATCTAATTCCTCAATTAAACCTCGATTTTTTTAACTCGCCGGTACTTCAAAAATGATTGCTTGAGATACTGTAAAATCCTACTTTGTGATAAGAAATGTGTTTTCTAAAATCTGTATTAATAGTGATTTTGTTTCTTTGAACTAAATCTTTATAATAATTAGTTTTTATTTTTCTTTATTATCTAATTTTAAATCCCAATTCAAAAATTTTCAATTAAATTTCGTAAAAAAAATATTATTTCAAATAATTGTAAATTTAGCAATAAATGAATTCTAAATGAATAAGAGTTGTTAAAATCAAAATATTTTCAACGCTTTGCATGTTATGAAAATATATTGATAAAATAAAGGATTGCCTTAAATTTTGTTTTCTATAATTCAAACACTTTTGCATTATAGGCCTTATTATAATAGGAGAAGATAGTACTGAAAATTTTGCTATGAAAACAAAATATGCTATAGACCGAGGTCTAAATAGCTGTAAGTGTAATAACTTGCCTGTATTGCGTTTATTAAGAGTAACATTATTATTGATATAATAATTTATATTTATACCGATTTATACTTTAGTACTAAGTCTTGAAAATTTTATATTTACAGAATATCCCAAAAGAATATGAATTATGTATGTTTATTCTTTAACAGTTTTGCAAATTTTTATATTATTTCCTAATGAATATTACAAATTTAACAAAGTTTCTTTCAATTTTATAATGTAATTGCAAATATTTAAGAATTCTTTAAATTTAAGCAATAATGAAATTTTGTTTTTTATTCTAAATATTTAATAAGTAGAGTTTTCAAACTATATTTATATAATAATAAATCTGTTTGTTATTGAAAAGAATTTCATTCAGATCTACTAAAAGCTTGCAATTTATATAAGTTAATAAACAAATATTTTCGTTTTGTTGTCTTCATTTTAGGATTACATTAAGTTAGATTATATGTCAATAAAAGACATTTTTAAAGTATATCAATTGACCATTAACTCAAGCGATCAGAATTGGGTTATCAATTGACAAATGTATGAGAAATCCGTTTATTATAACGAGAGTTCATTATAAATGGAAATTTTAATTTTATTTTTAACTTACTATACAATATAGCAAACCAGACTATTTATTTATAGCTATTCACTATTATAGGGAGAGACGCATTATATTAGAGATATTAGAATCCATTATAACAAGAGTCTACTGTATAGATACTGGTGACCCTTTTCAGTCATTTCAAATTAGAAAATCGGAGGTCACATTCGATCACCAAAATTTATTTGAGAAATTCGGTCACATTCGGTCACATTCGGAGGTCATATTAAAAACTCATCGTTTTCTTTGACGATATTTTAAGAAAAGCGTTTTCGCGCCAAAATTTGTTTAAAAATGAACTTGGAGCCAAATTTTTAGCATATTATTTTAGAAAAATAATACTTAAAATCAATGATTTCAGTTTTTCATAACACTTGAAAAAATCAAAGTATAATATAAGTGATCACATTATTTACATACTGTATTACATTTAAATTATAGTAAATAAGCTCAAAAATGCCTAAAATATCGGTCAAATTCGGTAAACTTTAATATTTGATCGCAAGAATGTTTTTAGATTCGGCGGTCATATTCGGCGGTCATATTCGGTAAAAGTGAGTCAGTGACAGAAAAGGGTCACCAGTATGTATAGGATTAGATGAATAACTATATTTGAACATAAAATAATTCTATTGAACTGAGTCAAGGATTTATGATCTTAGGATGTGTTTTAAATATTTATAACATTCATTTGTTTCCATTCATTATATAATTTTAAATATGCTCTTAAACTCATAAAACATAATTGCATTAAATCATTCAAAATTAGCCCAATCTGTTAATTATAAATAACTAAAAGTGCCTCACCTGAGGGTTTTTAGAATCAATTTCTTCAGAATCAATTTCGTGTATGTAATAACTGGGTCCGGGCTTTTTTGTGTCGTATCGGTGCTGACGAGGAAAACTTCGTACACTAATGATGTCATTATTGTTTACATCATCTTCATTATCGTCAACTTGAACGTCAACCAAACTTCGAAGTAAGTCACTCTCGTAATCGTTAACTAAAGGTTTGACGAAGTCCGACAACTCTAACTCTAATTAGTGATAAGATTGTAACAAATATTAACTCTTATGTGTTTATCTTGTATTTTAATCAGAAAGTGATCTCAGATCACAATATGTTGTACAATATCAACAAACAGTAGGTAACAAACCGTTATTAATTGGCTGTAGAAATATTGGTTGCTCTGCGCCGCCAGTCTTAACGTCGCCATCATTTGCTAGTGATTCTGTATCTTCTATTGATTTTTCAGAAGACTGAGTGTTATCATCTGCATCACTGTCAACAGGCAACCACTCAACACCACCTTCACTATAAACAGGTTTCTGGTTTAGATCTGATGAGAGCTCAGTTTCTATTACTGGAAGCTGTGAAATGTTGATTTAGAAACGGAAATAAAATTTTATTTTACTATAAATATGACATTAAAACTATATTTTCAAATTAAAAAGCATACATTATTGTCAGGATATTTTTCAAATTCACTGCTTTTGGCATCATTCAGAAGTTTTTCAGTGTCGGCCTTCAGTTTTCGCAAATAATCAAATACTCTTTCGTCAACATTTTCTTTATCAGAGTTTCTTTTCATGTTTTGATTGAGTTTATACTTATTTTTCTGGAAATTTTTCAAAAACACTTCGTTTGCAAAGTTTGACTCACGATCGGGAGTAAATTCAACGTTTGCTAAGTCATAGGGATTGGTTTTCAATGTTAAGTCAATGGAGGCTTCGGGTGGCTATCAATCAAATGACAAAATTAATTATCTAATTAATATATTTTAGTTAATCATTAAATAAAATAGTAATGGCATACAATGTTTGGCGACGATAATCGCAATAGTCTTGAACACAATCCCGGATCATAAC
>JAQGCH010003205.1:0-11037 GCA_034699485.1 Nanhermannia elegantula
ACTAGCCTAGGCTCGAATACCTTAGAGCCTGGAGCCTGAGCCTCAGGCTCAAAAGGGTCCCTCGAGCCGAGCCTGGAACCTAGGCTAGCCTGAGCTAGCCTAGGCTCAAGCTAGCCTATGCTCATCTTTAAATATTATTTATATTATTAATAATATATCTTACATTATATATATTTTAATAATCGTATTAATCGTATTTTATTCATATCGTTTTTTTCCAATTTACTAAAGGACCCCATAGAAGAAGAATATATTAGGGCAATACAAGAATTCAAACTAAAGAGATATGACATTAACGAAATCTCTCGCAACAGCATCATTATGTCGAGCTTCCCAATAGAGATAAAAAGACAATTAATTGGAAAAAAAATTTCGAATTATGGAGAGTATGGCAATGATAATAAAACAAAAGTGCCGAGTACACGTTTAAAGTTGCGTTATGAAAACTATTTGGACGAAATATCACAATTTCACAACATAAATATAATTGTTGGATAATTTGTTATATTTGATCAATATTGCATAATTTTAGAAAGCTACCTTTTCGATTTACTATATAATATTAATAATATAATCCTAACAAACAATTCATGCATCTAACGAGGCCTGTTTTGGTGTTATTTTATTACTGTATTGAAAAAGCGGTTTTTAAAACTAGATAGGGATTCAAAAAATTAAATCATTTTGGTCGGTCAATAAATTTATCTATTATAATATAAATTAAATTAAAAATTATGGCATACTGCCCAAAAAATCATCACATTTTTTCTTATCAGCCCCAAAATGTCGCTTGCTACAAAAAAATTAAATGTACTGTAATTGCTATATCAATGCTTTGAAATAGAAATTTTAATTTATCAATAATTTAAATTATAATAAATAAATCCATTGGACGATAAAATGATTTAAAATTATTTCATTTTATCAATTACTATGCAGTTTTAAATATTGAAATAACATCAAACAGGACTTTTTTCGTTAGTAATAATTTTTGACTATTTTTTGTTAAACGGAAAAATTATTAAATAAATAATCCTCAATAATAAAGCAAATACAGTAAAAGCTCGATATAACGAACTTTGATGTAACGAACATCTCGTTGTAACGTACATAACCGGAATCCCGTTCGTATATTAAATTAAGCTAAAATCCATTCAATATAACGAACACTCGATTTAACAGACATAATTTTTTACCCCTTGAGGGTTCGTTATATTGAGCTTTTACTGTATAACTATTCGAACTCTTATAATGAGTTTACAAGCACGATAAAATTAAATGCTATAGATTAATATATATATATATAATTAAGAGATTATATAATAGAGATTATATTATTGTTTATATCAACTATTTATAAAATGATTTCAGACATAACTTTATTTCAATTAAAGTTTAAATAAAGTTTAGTTTCAAGCGTTTTCTTTTATTATCTCAAACTTTTAATTTTCAAACTCATGTTGAGAAAAAAGTAGAACTTATAATTAAAAGTGTGCTAACTATTAATAATCAAAATTAAAATTATTCTAGAATCATAGGGACTCTCTTTGCTAAACTAGTTCTTCCTAAGGAACCTTCAATTAGAATAATAGTACAAATTTTATTCCTAAAATAATTATAAATATATAAAGAATTAATATTTAAAATATCGTTTTAGTTATAAAATTTTAAAAGTTATAAAATTCTTTTCATTTCTCACGGATCAAATCAACAATACATTTAAACTTACTGTTTATTATTAATTTCTGTCACTTTCATCTTTATTGGAATTATTGAAATATAAAGAGCTACTTATATATTTCGAATATATATACTTGGAATATATTTGGCGCAAAAGTTGCATTTGAAGTCTTATACTCAAAAAGAGCACTGTAGAGTATTATATAGTATTAAACAGTGCTCTTTTTGAGTATAAGACGTCATTTGTAGTTAATATAACACTTTTCCCAATTGGATAGAAAGGGATTCGCCAAGCCCTTTCGCGTCAGGAGGGGTTGTAAGTCTGAAAAATTTTGAAATTCTTGGGGGGGGGGGAGGGGGTAAACTCATTGGATTTGATAGACAATTTTTAAAATTTAGGGAAAATCTTCGGGAGGTCTTGCAGTTTTCCAAATTTTCAGGGGGTGTCCATCCCCCCCTAAACTCCCGGCCTTGGCGAACCCTGCTTTTAGGGTTCTCCTATTTTGAAATAATAAACAAAAATTCATTTTAACTGTTAATACGCAAATTTCATTAAAATATCTTTATTAGTTCTCGAGTTATTAGCTTTTTCAATGTGGGCGTTAATTGCTGGTCACCCTGTATTAAACCCATAATTTTCCAATACTAATAGCAGTCCATTATGTAGTGCTATACTGTATACATCAGGCTCTCTTAAGGCCTTATGTAATTTTTATTAAAAAACACAACTATTGCTAATTATATAATAATTTTAAAATAATTGTAACACATATTAAATAGCAGATAAACATTTTGTTTTATGTTCCAAATTAAATTTTCTTGTTATTTAGAGCGCTAATAAAAATATTTTGTAATGTCAGAATTATAAGGGGTGATACACATAATACGTACGCAGTCATGGGGAGGGGGTTAAACTAATTTTTAAAATGCATACGCGTACATAGAGATAACATAGACACGTACGCTAGCAGGGATGGGGAGGGGTTCTGAAAACAGCCCAAAACTGCGTACGTACTATGTGCATCACCCCTAAGCATTTTTTCATCTACTTAATTTACAACGAGTTTTCAAACCTACCTTCAAACCTCTATGACTTATTCACCACTTTATTTCTAAACCCAATAATGATTATAAAATTACAAAATATTGAATACAACACTCAATATTAAGTTCATTTTTAATTATCAAACAGTTTATCAAACTTGAAAGCTTTGTGTTTATTTAAAAAGTAATGTTAAAGGGGTAGTATTTATGCCCGACAACAAAGGGTCCGGTCCATTGTGAGTGAAGAAATCGGCCCTCACTTCCGCGATCCAAGCTTTCAATAGCAGCCAATTCTTCGGGCGTTAATTCGAAGTCAAAAACATCTATATTAGCGATAATTCTTTCCTTAGTAACACTTTTAGGTACAACAGATACTCCGCGCTGTACTTGAAAGCGAATCAACACTTGAGCACTGCTTTTGTTGTGTTTCTTTGCGATCTCTTTAATTTTGGGCTCATCGAGAAGTGTTGCCTCTCCCGGCTTTGCCCACCACTTGTCAGGTGAGCCCAACGGACTGTACGCTATATTCACAATAAATATTTGGGTTTTTCTTTATTTATGGCCGAGAGGAGTAAGTTTGCTTTCCTGTATTGCAGATATGTATTGCACTAATACCTAATCCCTCATAAAGTTAAGTTTAAGTTAGGTTTTAGTGCTATACATATCTGCCATACAGGAAAGCAAACCTACTCCTCTCGACCATAAAGTAAAGAAAAGCCAATATTTGTTATTTTATTTTTGTAACTCTTTGTAACTCAAGTTGACATTTGACAGCTTTTAATACCTGTTAAGACTATGTTTCTTTGGCTACAAAAGTGAATCAATCGCTTTTGATTTAGGTAAGGATGACATTCAACCTGCAATACGTTCAAAGGGTTCAATGGTTTAGAAAACTGAAGAATACGTACAGCAAAAGAACAAACGTGATAAGGGCTCGTGCACATAATACATACGCAGTCAGGGGGAGGGGAGGGGTCTACAAAATTTTTAAAAATGCGTACGCGTACATAGAAATTATATAGCTGCGTACGCTAACAGGGAGGGGGGAAGGGGTCTGAAAACCGACCAAACCTGCGTACGTACTTTGTGCACGAGCCCTAAACAGTGTTTCCCATAAGGCTTATTGTGAACTTTTAGAGTCTAAAATAGGTCTAAAAATGGTGTAAAAAGTTTACAATAAGTCCTATGGGAAACACTGGCGATAAACAACAAACTTGATTAACAGCTGGTCTTATGTTCGCTTCTTTGATGATGCGATCGATTTGTTCAGAGTTGAAATTTGAAACACCAATTGTCTTAACCTTTCCCTTATTGACCATATCTTCCATTCCTAAATAGGCTTCAAGAAAGTCAATATCACTGACGAGAATCTCTCCGCTGGCATTCTTAGGGTATACTTCTTTGCCCTCCGCATACCCGAGCGGCCAATGCATTAAATATAAGTCCAAATATTCGAGTCCTAAAGCATTAAGAGAATTATTGAGACAGATCTCAACTCTTTCTCTTTTATGGTAAGTGTTCCATAATTTGCTTGTAATGAACAGCTCTTCTCGTTTGACTCGACCCTCTTTTAGCACTTCAGTCAGAGCTCTTCCCACTTCCTCTTCATTTCCATAAACGAAAGCGCAGTCAATATGCCTATAGCCGGCATTTATGGCCACTTTCACTGCTTCGTACACCTGACCGGCGGCTGACTTCCAAGTGCCCAAACCCAAGAGTGGGAACTGTCGACCGTTATTGAGCTGAACTGTTTTCGATGCCATCATTACTCTGAATGCAAACCTATTCAATAGTCATTGATTCAGGTTTTGCTTTTAGTTATGACAAAGTTCAGGGATTCTTATGATAAGACTAACTGGTTATCAATAATATACGATTCTATGATTATGTGTATGGTGTGTGTGTGATGTGTGATTACGTGACTGCTCTCTCTCTCTCTCTCCTCTCTCTCAAAAGTGGTTTCTCTTTCAATTCATAAATAAATAAATTTCAAAATACAGATTACATTAACTTTAATAAAACTTATGTTCTGTTGGGTTTAAGCTGTAATAAGTTTGCGAACAATTCCTTTTAGTTAAAATTGAAGTGAAGCTCAACTTAATGTTACTCTACTAGCCGCCCCCTCCCCGTTGCCCAGCAACGGGAAAGGGGGTAAAACAACAAAATGACATACAGTATGTAAAGTTTTCTGTTTGAGTACTATATAGAACACATTGCATTGTATGAGCAGAGGAGACACACACTCATTCAACAGAGTTAATAGTATATACAAAGTTGTTGCTTTGCTTTTAATACAAATATCTTTGCAAATTTAATTAATAATCTATTAATACTCACTCTAATTCCCCTACTTAAGGATCCACTAAATATTTCTTCATTATAGATGAACATTTATTATATCACTCTCTATTATAATCAGTGAAGGGTAACTCTCGATTGACAGCCGAGCGTGAGAACGCTCGGGCGTGTGTTATATATAAAAATGTTTGTTTGATAACAAAGAGCTTTATTTAAGCAAAATTACAAACTTTTATAATAAACATACATATTCTTCAGTTTTAAAGAGCTTAGGCATAAAATCTCCCAAATATCACATATTTTCTTAGAATAAACTAAATTTGTATAATAAAGGTTTACTAATTCATAAAATTTGATAAATATTACGCTCGATAATCGCTGGGTAACGACTGTATATATTAAGAATTGAGATAAGATAACAAAATTACAGTGTATATTGTGATAAAATAATAAAATTACAGATTAATAAAATACTTCATAATTAACTTAAAAACTATTTACAAAAACATATTTTGTCTTATTTATCACAAAATTAAGAATAGTATTATTAATTAAATGATGTTTTCTGGTGTTTTGAGGCAAAAATACACTAACATTAAATTCAACTTTTATTAACTAAATATTAAAATTTATTATAACTAATTATTTAATTTTCAGCTGTCATCACCAGAGGCTGGCATTTGTCGGAAATACGACTTCTTCTCAATTATTCTAAAAACTCGGAAACTAAGAAATGAGTACCGATCACGAAATAAGGAGAATTATGAGCTAAAATGAAATATAGTAAAAGCTCGATATAACAAACCTCGATGTAACGAACATCTCGTTATTACGTACATAAACGAAATCCCCTTCAGCTATAAAATTAAGCTAAAATCCTTTCAATATAACGAACACTCGATTTACCGGACAAAAATTTTTACCCTTGAGAGTTCGCTATATCGAACTTTTACTGTATAGAGTGCCAAAAAACATTACCGAAAATAATTTTACTTGATTACAAAATTTTCTAATAAGACAATTGATATTTTATCCAAGTCTAGAGTCAGAACACCTTATCATTCTTGGGATATGACAAATAGCAAAATTTTTTCCTATTAATGATTAAGCGCATATATCACTTTTGAATTTGTAATTTAAAACTTTATCAAACTTAATCATTCGAAGGGTTTTCTCTAATATGACGTTACACCATAAGACAGAGAGGTAATTATTTTTAGGTTGCTAATTCAATTTTATTTAATGTATTAACAAAAATATTATTCAATGATTGTTTGATCTAATAAAGAACAGATAATAGCTATGCTAAAATATTTGATCCAAAAATAAAAGTTTTTGGTAAATTTTTATTTTAGCGTAGTTTAGTTTAAAAATAAAAACCAAATCTCAATTTCTAGCTTTCGGTAATATATAATATTCATGTAATAAATAAAATTCCATATGAGAGCACTTTAAGCCTAGCCGTTGACTAAATAAACATCAGTAATGGGCAACACAAAAGTGTTTGGCGTTCGGTGGCGAGCGTTGAATTTCATCAAGCTTGGGCTTAAGCGCTCTCGGTTTAGAGCGCACGTTCCAGTGAGCACTAATTGCGTTATATAAAAAAACATTTGTTAGACCACAATTTTAGAAACTCAGGTTATAACAAAATTCCATTTTAGCAAAGGATTTTTAAAACACGGACAGCCACGGATTAAGAGTTACACAACAGTCCTCATCAAACCAGTCGCATATTTTGTCCTTTTTGATGTCGTCTAAAATCTGTTTTCTATGTTCAGTTGTCTTATTCTCATCTCGTCCTTCCTTCTGATAAACTCTATATATCAGGCGAATGGCATCTATTTTCACATTATAAAGAGCTGCGACTTCTTTAGGATTAAATCCTTTTTCATTCATTCGCGCGATTATTAATTTTCTTAATTCATTACCAGAGACTACCCTTTTTCGGACAAAAAATTACTAAAATTAGGAAAAATTCAGAAAAATAAATTCACTGTTTATTAATATAAATTCAATATAATAATGACCGGTATTTTTTTGTCCATCTGTGCACGAGAATAATGGCCGCTATAGAACCGAACCAATGGCATATTTAGCATGAGTTAACGAATAATGGCTAAGCCAATAATGCTTTTCTACGAAAAATTTAATTTTCTAAAATAAGGTTGCACAACCAATGCATTTCTATGAGAAATTTTTCTTCTTAAGAATGATTACAAAATTACCCGCAAGTGACACTGGTTTCTTAGTTCAAAGTATATCTTTTGCCGTTCTTTGAACAGTCTTTTCGTGTAGTAGAAAATTAAGGGAAAAATGATTAAAACAAATAGCAATTAATAATGCTATAATGCCAAACAACTTTCGAATACAACTTATACCGGTAACTCAATCAATAACTAAACTCAGACTAAATAAAGTAATTCAAGGTTGTCATTAAATTTTATTGCACTTTTGGCTATAATTTTTTCAATTCAGAGGTAAATTCGAAAATAATTCGGAGAATCAGTTAAAAGTCTCGAAATTCGGACTTTTCGGAACTTTAATATTCACTCATTTTTCTCCTTATTTCGTGATCGGCACTCATTTCTTAGTTTCCGAACGTTTAGAGTAACAGAGAAAAAGTCGTATTTCCGACACAGGTCAGTCTCTGTTCATTACTAATTACTTGTTTTTTTCTCTTTATTGTAATAGTAATTATTAATGAATTGGTTATATCTTCTATTTTAATGATAATAACCACGCTTTTGTTGAACGCTTTCTTAAAAACTTTTATATTTAATGACATTTGATAGAGAAAGTGTGATAAACCTCAACAAACTTATTTTGTGGAAACAGATGTATTAAAGCTTGAAATAGAACCGTTAGAGACTGGAAAATAAAAATAAAAATGTACCTTTATTTTAAAATTTGCTGAAAATTTTCTGATCATTATAATTATGATATTATAAAAATAAATACTTGTATTATATAAAAAACATTAAATATCCATAAATTTATATTACACCATACATTTCAACTTAAATAAATTTTTCAAAGAATTGCGTAATAAAAATAAGATAAATGAAGTTTTAGGATAAAAATTCATTTTTAATGTGTAATATATTTTAAATAATAATTTTGTTTAATGATATTTAAATAACTTAATTGCCTTATTTTTTTAATGATAATTATATTCACATAAATATTATTTGAATTATAATTTTAATGATATCATAGTTAAAATATTGCGTATATCTCATAATATTGTATATAAAAATACTTTACCTATACATAACACAAATACAATGAGAATACAATAGAGCAGAGCACCTAGATGCATTGAACCAGATTATAGAGCTAGTCCATAAGAATGCTACAGTTTTAATATAAATTATTAAATATAATATTTAAATCAATTTTAATTCTGTGTTTATATAACAGCACGAAATAAATGGAAAGTTTCGATATAACAAAACCCTTACCACAGGATATTATTATTAAATCAGCTGACAATCATTTGTACAGAATAGGTCTGTATCTGTCATCAAGAGATGGTATAAAAAGAAGTATATTTCATAATTCTTTGACAATTTCTATAATAATTATTATTAATATAATTAAAAGTATTATTAATTTAATAACACCTGAAGATAATGTAAAACTATTTACAATAAATGGCGACTACTCTTACTTTATGGGAGTCAAAACACAATATAATACGTGTTATATTCTATACATAGGTTTAGCATTAATATCACAAACTATCGTATATTATAATTATAAACATGGAATTGAAATTAATTATCTTAAAGTATTTGAAATGATGTCTGGATTGAGATCACCGGCAAGTATTGGTCTGACCAATAAAGCGGTTATTTTTAAAATTATTAAACGAACAAAAATTATGTTTCTATTATTGAAGATTAATAACGAGGGAGTATTCCCTTCGATTGCTTTTATAATGAGTTTCGTAACATTGTATATGAATTGTTCACTATTTGATGCTATTATTTATGGTATTCCTAATACACTATTATTTGTATTTTGTGTTTATTATACAATTAATATAAACTTATATTTAATAATGTTTTTCTATAATATATGTTATTATCTCAAAATCAAAATCAGAGAACAAAATCAGAAAATTTCGCTTTTATTTAAATGCAATAACAGAAAAAATAATAAACTCATTACAAAAGCTATTCGTTCAATGAATTCGTTATACTCTGAAATAATTGATTACAATAATAATTTTTGGTCCAAATATTTGTTATCGATTTGGGCTGTATTTGTGTTATTTATTAATGCATTATTATATACGACAATATTTAGCGAAACAAAGGTGACCCTGAGATTAATTCTAATATATATTGTAGCGTTATTGGCCAGCTCTTTCATTATAATAATAAACTCAGCTTCCTCAGTAAATTCAGAGGCGTTTAAATCATATAAACTATTTAATAGACTGTTGATTGTAATTTATAGCAATCCTCGAGATGTGCAATAAAATAGTGATTTTACACAACATATATATTTGTGGCTCTTTGTCACCCAATTAGGTCTTTATGTGGCTCTCTTTCTAAAAAGGTTTGGGAATCCCTGATCTAGACTTTCATTAAAAAAATTCAATTTGCTTTTAGAATCATTTTTAAATATTTGACTTCTATATAATAAATCTATAAATAGAAAAAATTTGTCAAATAATTTTTGACAAATACTCAAATAATTTGAGCCCTTCTTTCTCAAATAATTTGAGTGGCTGTGTTTATAATACAGATTTGTATTACATTTCTATACATAACTGTCTTTAAGTTACAGACTTTGCAGAACTGAATGCTCTCTAATTAGTGACTATTTAAGTAAATCATTAATATTATGACAGACTCTAAGTGTGGTTCAAATGATAAAATCGCACAACAATTACATTCAACTCATAAACTGTGAAAAGTTTTGAATACAATTAGTTATAAAAAAAGGACTGAATTCATTAGTAGTTTACTTTCAATAATAAAGTAATTAAACAAATGCTATACTTTATCAAAACAATAATTTTAATCATAATTATTAAACGGATAATCATTTGTTATTTTATTTTAATAAACATTTAGTAATAATTGTTAATTACTATTAAATTACAAAAAATACTGAATTAAGTGTTGTCTATAATAATAACTTTACAAATAGTGAGCACTGTCTCTGAACTTGTATTTTCTGAATAGTTTATCTCATTAATAATCACAAAATAAATAAATATTATTTTAGTAATAAATTATGAAATAAACTCTTATATGTAAATGCAGTGCAAAAAGTTGTAGAGTTGTAAAAGTCGTAAAACTTGTATTGTATTTTCTGATTACTATTTGCTCTTTCAATAAACGCTTCAATAGTTTTATCATTAATACAATTTTTGTTAACAATAAGTGTTTTAATATTCGGACAATTTTTAATTAAATCACAAATACCTGAATCAGTGATTCTCTCAGAATTAGTAATAACTTTTAATAAGTTTTGCATTTTCGACAAATTTTGTAGTGTTTCGTCTCTTATATCATAATTATTAAGAAATAAAATAGTCTTCAATTTCGGTAAATATAAGTGAATGCCATCCAAGTGTTGATCATTTAATATCCTTAAATCTAACTGAAGAAATTTTAAATTTTTACACTTTTTAAGTGATTTAATATTTCCAATGCTTTCTCTTGCATTAACAACATGTACTCTCAGTTTCTCCAATGCATGAAAAGCTCCAAAAACTTCAAATAATTCTTTTTTAGAATTAAAGTCTTCAAAGCCAATCGAAAGTACTTTTAATTTCTTGCAGTTTTCGCTGATTATCATCAGTTGGCTATCAATCGCTTCACTGATTCTATTTTCAGACAAATGGGCTTTAGTATGGATTCTAATGTATTGTTGAGCGCGTACCGTATTTCTATGTGTTCTATTAAAATAGTACTAAGTACAGGAAAGCATACTTATAAGTAGTGTTGAATCAGTTCCAAGAACGAGAACTGGAACTAAATTATTTTAATTTCGTTC
>JAQGCH010003206.1:0-11034 GCA_034699485.1 Nanhermannia elegantula
TTTTGTTTGATTCAAATTTTGATAAAAAACTTATAAAATTTTTTTAAGTCTTATCAAAATTAATAAGTTCACATGCACACTGATAAGCTCCCTACTGTACATGTGAAAGGCACAACACTGTGAATGATTTTCAGCTAGCGGGGTTAGGAATCAAAATATTTCTATCATAAGCCCGACACCTTACCACTAAGCCGCCCTCGACTTTCCATTGAATTTTCATACTTAAAAAAATATTTGGTTAATAACAAAAATAAATTTCTAAGTCTTATCAAAATTAATAATAAGTTCATATGCACACTGATAAGCTCCCGACGTACATTGTTTACGAGAGATTCCTACTCAGGTAGTATTTGTTCTAAGCCGACACAATTTCTAACTCTGGTCTGAATGTAAGATCTCATGAAAAGGAGTAATACCTGTAATAATCAGACTGACCACCTCTCACGCAACTCGTGTAATTCTCAAGCATTGGAGGGTCTGTCTCATGCCTCCCGCATCGGTTATATGCGTGAGGTGAGAGTCTTACCCAAAGTATAAATTCACAAAAATAGCAAACTTTATAATAATTTTTTGAAAAATTTAGTTTCGTTAAGTCTAATATTTTTATCAAATTATATGTATTATTCGACTAAAATTACATTTATATAGTCGTCATCATGTTGATCTATATTAAGCCTTCATCAGGATAGGATTGAGTATCATAATTGCAATTTTACGAATTAAAATACGACTCAGTCTTTTCATTTTTTGATATCAAATTCCTGTTCTGATAATGTTTGTTAATTGTTTCCCTGTTAGTAAAAATAGGTCAACAGATGATTTGAAAACGTAAGAATTTTTGAAACAAATCTATCCCATTTAAAATTTCATGAATTAAACTCAATCATATCCAAAATATATTTTGTGCAATAACAATACTCTCCGTTGGGATTGAGATTAAAATTTATATCATTACCTTCAGATATTTGTAGAGCAAATTCTAGCAATTGTTTCAATGTTAATAGAACATCACTTTTGCGCAAATATGTTAGAAGATCTCCATTCACCATAAGGGGTAATATAATCATTGGAATGCCATTATCTTCAATGCAAATACCAATTGGTGTCAGTACTCTTTCGTGCTTGTAATCAATTAACATAAGTCCTTCTTTAAAGCATGAATCAATAGTTTTGGTGTCGCTTCCTCAATATATATATAAATTATATGTTATTTATAATGTATATGAATAAAAATTTCTCTAAAATAATTACAATAAAATTTAAATTACCACATTTAATTGTCTTAACTGCAACCTCATCGTTGTGGTTATCGTTTTCATTATTTAATAATGCTTTATAAACATATCCAAAGTTTCCCTCTGCTAATAATTCCAATAAACTCAAGCGCTCTGTTTTAATCAATTTATTTTTTTCTTTAAGTGTATTCTTCATTTTTAGTTTTAATTTTATTTTGCGATTGTTTTCAAGCTTTGCTCTAATATTTTCGATCATATTCATTAAATATAATTTATATAAAACTATTGATACCAAGATCAGAATTATTATTGACATGATTATTATTAATATTAAAATAGGAGTTGAAATGATTTTTTCTTCTGAATTATGAATACTATCTGTTTGTTTTTAAAAATATTTTATATATTAGAAAATAAATTTGCTAATATATTCAATTATTAATAGAAATTAATAATACTTTGGATTCACCTAGCTATATAATAATTATACAATTTGTAACTTCAATATAGTTCAATCATTTTATATACATGAACTGATGAGACTTAAACATAATCAATATGACATAAACTATAAAACAACCACTAATTACTTTATTATTCAACAATGCATATATTTAAATTAATTTAATTTTAAAATGACATTTAATATATTAGAATCTGTATAAAAAAATTTTTATTTAAAAATTTTAATTTCTCGGAGCGAGCTAGGACAATATTTTTAGTTTTGTGCTTCAATTATATTATAAAAAAAGTTGCATACATGACAAAGAATCTTTTTATTAGGAACTATTTAAATCAAATGGAAGAATTAACTAACCTGACGTTGTTGTTTGTGATGAAGTTGGTGACGAAGTTTGTGAAGATGTTTGTGATATTGTTTGTGATATTGTTTGGGTTGACTGAAGTGTTGTTAATTTGGGAAAATTAATATCCCAAAAATGGAAATGATCACTACAATATGCACTTTCTAATTGACTTTTAAATAAAGTTTTGTTCTCTAATAACCATATAAATGGTGTAATATTAGCACAATTTAATGGATTTTTATAAATATATAGACGATTTGTTAGATTATCTTTAAAAAAATTTACGAATTTCTCTTCTCTTATATATTCTAATTTATTGTAATCTATATTTTTTAAATAAACAAGTAATATAATTAAAATTTTCAATGTTAAAGACTTAATATATAATTTATTAATTAATATGAGTTCTATTAATCTCAACTATACCTAAATATATAGTAAGAGGTCTTTTAGCATCAGAGAAGGCATCAATTTCTATATTTTCATCATTTATTTGACAATATGTTAAGTAAATATATAGATTATTATCAGACATCGTCATAAATTTGAAAGCATGAGTCGAAATCTTTAAAATAGGAATACTTTCAAAGTTAATACTAGTCAAAGCGGTGAGCCCTGAAAGGGCATTGCTTCCTATTCTCGATATATTATAAGTAGAGTTGTAAAAATGCAAATTATGTAAACTATTTTGCTGAATATTGAAAGCATTGTCTGGTATTTCATGAGACTTATAATCTCCTAAAGATATTTCAATACATTCGGCATTGATTAAAGAGTTTAAAGCTTTGTACAAATCATAATCAGGCGGATCATTGCGCAGTTGTGTGGACCCAAAAATGTAAAGTTCTCTTAAATTATTAACTGTATTGTTATTGAAAGCATTCGAATGAATTTTACTCAAATTTCTTGAATCATATATATAAACACGAGTGAATAATATGTCTTGAAATACATTTTCTGGTATTTCCTCGAAGTGAGAACGGTTGATATATAATGATTCGAACGCTTTTCCATTTGTGGCTAATTTGTTGCTTAATTTTATAAATTCTGCTGTGATATTGAAATAGTCATATTGTCCATTACAATGTAGGTCTAAATCATTTTGTGTATAACACTTGTACACATAATCAGTGTCATTACATAATTCCCAAAAGTTTGTGCCATTTTTACAAACAGCTTGTTGTAATTGATTATAAAATACTGATTTATTCTGTAACAGCCATTCAAATGGTGTTATATCCGAACAATTTAAAGGATTTCCATCAATTACGAGAATATTTCTATTCCTATTGAAAAAATTTGCGAATTTCTCTTCCCTTATATACTGTAATTGATTGACAACTATTATTCAATAACAACAATATTCAATACAATTAGTATTTTTAAATTTAAACAAATTTTATTTGATAAAATTTTATTATAATCAACTGTACCTAATTGTATAATAAGAGGTCTTTTATCATCAGCGAAGGCATCATTTTTTATGTTTTCGTCGCCTATTTTGCAGTCCATTAAATCAACTGTGAGAATAACGTTAGAAACAATTGAAGATTCAAATGCATGCGAAGAAATGTCTAAAATGGGAATTCCATGAAAACTAATTATAAACAAAGCTGACAGCCCTTTGAAAGCATTGCTTCCTATGCTTGATATGTTATAATTAGATGCATTGAAATATAAATAGTTTAAACTGTTTTGCTGTGTATTAAAAGCATTGTCTGGTATTACATGAGAATATTCATCTCCTAATGATATCTCAATATATTCGGTTTTTATTAACGAGTTTAAAGCTTTATACAAATCATAATTCGGCGGATCATTGCGTAGTTGTGTGGGGCCGAAAATGTAAAGTTTTTTTAAAGAATTAATTGTATTGTTATTGAAAGCATTTGAATGAATTTTATTTAAATTATTCGAATTAAATATTCTAATTTCAGTGAATGATATGTCTTGAAATACATTTTCTGGTAACTCTTCAATGTTTGTGTTCGCGATCTCTAAATAATAAAAAAATTTTTGATTTTGTTGTAATATTGAGCTCAAATGTTGAAATTCTTTTGTGATATCGAGATCATCATAATTGGGATTACAAGTAACTTTGTTACCAATAAAATGCACACATTTATAATATTGGCTAATAATTAATGGCATATTCAATATAAAAATTGAATTTAGGAATATATCTGGAAAATATAAAAATATATTTAATTACAAATGTATTTTCAGTCATATTTTGCTTAAATTATGTAATAGTTAGAAGAAAAATTATAACAACTTTAATGACTTTTTATTTATATACATTACTGATTCAGCCTTGTTTTAGTAAATACGAAATACTATAAACTTATAATAATTTCAAATCACAATCTAAAACTTATTAGCCAACTCATCAAATCCTCGTATATAAAGCAAATTCCCGAAAAGTAACTTTAGAACGAAATTTTCTCTATAAAGGGCTTAACTTTTATCGATATAGATAATAGTTAAGTCCTTTATAGAGAAAATTTCTTTCTAAGGTTACTTTTCCAGGACTTGCTTCATATAGACATAACTTTAAAACTTATTTCCTACCCCTTTAATAGTTTAACATGAATAACGTCCAATTAATTGATTTTGATTTTCTTAAAAGACATATTGTTGGAGTTAGAATCTTATACAATTTGCATGACAAAATTAATAGCACCTGTATCATCATTGAGTAATTATGCAAACATGAACTTGTAGGATTCTTTTAATATGACTCACCAGTAAAATATATAGAAAAGCCCATTAATACCCGAAGTGCTAATTATCCCTTTATAAAATATGATTCTATTTTACTATTATATAGTAAAATTAAATATATTAGATAATTGTAATTAAATAATCTTATTGTTATTTTTAAATGATATTATGCTAAATATTTAATTACATGGCTTAAATAAACTTACATTTAAATGACATAATTCCTTTATTCCTTGAAAATAACATTATATAATTACTGTAAATAGAATTATTAATTTTAAATAATTTTTACAATATCACTCTATTAAATTTTAACGAATTATTATTATATGTTTAAGTCATTTTAAAGCGTAAGAATGTGATAATTAGAGTAACACAAAATATGTTAATAATAGGTTACTTTAAGAAATAGTGAAACAGACCCTTATAGAAATTCTTAAAGTTTTTATCAAAAAAAACTCAAATGATTAAACAATCTATGATTTATTGCTTTTAATACATAAATAATACAAATAAATTCAAAGTATCAAAGTTGAGAAAAAAGTTCAGATAATTTAAATTTACTCATTTGATTGTTTTTTGATAAAAAGACTTTAAGAACTACTATAAGGGTTTGCTTCACTGTTTCTTAAAGTAACATATTTTTAACCTATTTTTTGTTACTCTTGTAATAATACATAATGTTCATGTTATAAAAAAATTATTTTAATAAAAATATTCTTGATTTTGTTTTTACATTCACATCATTATATTTCATTTAGGAAATGTTATCTTTATTATTCTCAATATCAAGCTTTATTATTATAATAAATATTTAGATTTAATACATATTGATATCTCGATATATCTAATTGACTTATAATAAATAGAAACTGTAATCTATTTTTATAGTGAAACATTTAATATTGAACTAGCCGTAACCCGCACTTACGGGTGCCAGGTCAGTTCTACCCACAAACAGGAGAAAATTCTTAAAAAATCTTCCTTTATAAATATAAAGTTCTTAATTCTAAATAGAAATATTATTAAACTTTTAAATTTCTAAAGTATCGTGATATTAGTGTTGTGTATCGAGCAGGTTTGCCAAACTTTATCAAAGGCAAAACCAAATAAAAAAACTGAGAGGAACCCAGTAATTTTTTTTCAAAATGATTTTATTTAATCTTAAGATAAAATACTGTATAATGGGTATATACAATGGGATTGGGATTGAAATTTTACCTAATGTGTTTGGGATTGTGTGTGAATTGGATTGAAATTTTTCGAATAAAATTTTATTTATTAATCCCATCCATCCGATGCCATACAAATTTTTGCAATCCCACACCTATTCCATGACACTAGGATTTTCATTACTACTTGAAATTAAGTTTATACACTGTACTACATATTTCATGCTAAAAATACTTTAGATAAAGAATTAATGTAATACCTTTTAAAACATGCTAATAAATTCGATATTTTCAAAAGGTATTTTATATCTTATTTTTCATATATAAATAGAAAATATAAGATAATGGGATTAGGATGGGATGGGTTTCAAATTTTAAATTTCAAAATATTAATAAATGTGATCTAATTTATAAAATTTTTGACGTTATAAACGGTGACATGAGTTTTCTATGTATGTGAAATGCATGTAAAACAATATTGGCTAAAAATTTTGTTTCAAAATCTTTAGACTTAAAATTTATTTTCGTTAGCAATTTTTAAGAAATTAATATAATATAAATAAATTTATATTACTTAAAATTGGAGAAACTGATAAATATCAATTCCCAAACCGGAGACCGGAGGACACCCTCAAATACGGGAGACTCCGGTTTAAAACCGGAGACCTGGCAGCCATACGCGCACTTCTTGCGGACATAAAACTTTTTTTTATAACGCGTAAAATTATTATTTTATTAAAATTAAAAAAATAGGTTTAATTTGAATTCAGAAGGACTGTAAAATTAATAGTAATACAATGTATAGCACTAAGACATGCTCATTGAGTGAAACGGACACCACACAGACAGACACACTTAAAAGTTTTTTTTATATGTAAAGATGTTTGTTAATGTGAATAAGCTTAGTACCTCCTAGCAAAAATAGTCAATGCCTCTTAATAATAAAACAATAAAACGTTAATTACACACCAGAATATTTTGAAAAACACTTTAATGGTTTTATGTTTGTTTTGCTATTTAATTATTAAATACAAGAAGAAACCCGGCACTTCGTGCCTTAAATAAAACGAAAAATATTTAAGGTAATTTAAGGCCTAAAAACCACTATATATTGAAGCACCAATATAGTTTAAGCAACACTCCGGCGAGCAAACGATTTCTATAAAGAGATATTATGTTGTTTAAAGAGGTTATATTTTTCTTTTGTTTCTCAAGTGGAAACTTCCATTAGAGAAACAAAAGCTGTAATATCATTGCTGATATAAAAAATTATATTTGGTAAATATATGACGCATAAATTAATTAAAGTTATACTTGGAATTTTATCTTGAATAATAAAACATAAAAAAATGTTAATATGTAAAAATATTACATATGTTATAAGTAAGAGTCTTGTTTATGTGTATGTATGTGTTTACAGTGTATGTTTATAATTGATGAGTCTATAAAACCTTATAAAATTTAGTAGTGTTTATAAAATATGTTTACAAAAAATCGTTGTTGTGTTGGCCATAGGTGCCCACCGTCCATATTTCATTTGGATTATCCGGATTTTGGGTTATTTTTAAAAATTCCAGTGCTTGGTTAACATTTTCAGTTTTTTTCAAAATAAAAAATTATTAAAAATTACCCTTTAGTACCCCAATTGAATTTTTGAACTGTGAAGATAATGTTTAGTATTGTATTCCATTAGATTGATCATGATGAATGGTATAAACAACAAGTTCACATCTATTGAGAACCCATTTAACTTTAATAAATGATCTAAAAGAGAAACTTCGAAGCAATGTTGAAGGCATCGGTAGGCATTTAAGCCTCAACATAAAATGGGTCCGCCACAATTCACTGACACCACAATTCACTGACAATACAAAAATTGTAGGAATACATATTTGAGACAAAATTGATGTATGTTGTAATGAAAATTATGTTCTGAGGTATAGAGAACCGGTTTGACAAAAATATTATATTGTGAGAATATAGAGCCCCCATATGACAAAAAACGGTTCCAACTTTAATATTCGAAGTCCCTAAGGGGATTTCGAGTTTCTACCGGGAACCTCTTGGTTTCTCGTAGGAATTCGAAATCTCTAAGAGGATTTCAAGGTTCTATTCAGGTGATTCCAAAATACATATACTTTACTTGAACAAAATCGGTTGAGTCCAAAAAGCCGTAATGGTTACTATACTACAGTATTTTGGTAAAATTTTATTGATTCCGTAACGGCACTTTCGCTACCAAGATTTTTTGTATTAGGGGCGGGGCTTCAAATATGTATTCCTACAATTTTTGTTTCGGGGGCGGGGCCTCAAATATGTATCCCTACACTTTTTGTATCGTCAGTGAATCGTGGTGTCAGTGAATCATGGTGTCAGCGAACCGTGTGTCAGTGAATCGTAGGGGACCCACATAAAATATATATTAATACATGACAATACATGCAAGTGCTTAACCACAATAAACCAATTTTCAAATGAATATAGCGAAGGACAGTGCAAAATTTTAATACAAATTTGGACGTAGTTTCATTAATGAGAGCCCTGTTCTGCATAAATTAAATCTATTTATGAACTGCTTTTACATACACTTTAAAAGGGTAAGCCAATTATAATATGTGTAGGAGCATGCGTACATTTAACATTGTTTTTAACAAATCTGCATACAAGGTAGGTGTATAAAGTTAAATTCTGAAAATAAAAAAGGTTTTATCACAATTGATGTAACCTCAAATTTAAATATTGAAGTATTGTCACTAAAGTATAAAAATTAATTTTATAAAAATTTTTAAAAATTAGTCTTATCTATTAAAAAATAATGCATAAATTTATCATTATAGTAGATTCTCGTTATAGTGAACGACCAAATGCAAGAGAAATCGGTTTACTATATCGAGAGTTCACTATATTAGGAGTTTTTCATAAAGAATTTTTTCCTCTTTAGTAAGAATAGCTCCTTTCTTTTCCTTATAGGCATTTAAGTTGCTATTCTTATCTATTCGGAGGGGGTGATTGGCCTGCCAGAATGCTTTGTAAGCATCTCTGATATTACTCTCTAGTGCTACCCCAAAGTTGTCCCAAGAACGAGCTTTTCCTAAAGATACCGCTAGTTTTGTAAGTTTCCGCTTGTCTTCATAAAAGGGTCAAGCAATTGGTGATGGGTTTTCTCAGTCCACCAAGTAGTTCCCCTACCGCCGACCAAAGTTAATCCGACTGGCTTCATTCCGCAAACGTTTGTGGTAGCACTGAGTAGAGCACACTCAATTTCGACATCAAGCTGTTCAGATGGTATTTGAGAGAACTTTGTGATCATGTTGTCTGCAAAGTTCTTGACCTCTGACTCCGATTTTAGCATCTCCCACTTAGCCTTAACGCCCTGATTGGCTTTTTGAGAGTGAGATTCGCTTTTTTCGGGATCCGCAACTTGCAATTTTTCTCGTATAGGTAAACCCTGTCCACTTTAAAATTTAACAATCTTCGCTTTATTAACACTGTTGTTGCTCTGTATTTTTATGTAAGTTATTATGTTCGCAGCGACGTCAGTGTTTATAAAGCGTAGGGTGTTAAATTTTGAATTGACAGCGTTTACAATTTATTTTCATAAATCTACTTTTACTATAAAATATATTAAAATAATTTTTTGTAGAATTTTTTATGTACAAATGTTAAATATGTATAAAATATTTATACCAAATCAATAAGATTACAATTCTCATATTTTATTTTAACATAAATTTATTGAAACAATATTATATTGTAGTACACTATAATTTAATCTTTATTAAAATATTAAAGATTTTACCTAAACTGATCTATTTTTATCATAAATGAGAACTGGAAATATTATTCTAAGCTTCCCTGAAATGTCCAATATCTCTCAAATCGAAACATATTATCCATATTGTGTCATGTTGTTTGTGATTAAATTATGATAGGCTATGCCCACCTTAAAATCTTCGTAATATTTTATTTTTACACTATATGTTATTTGTTCATAAAGATTATCCAAATCTATAGGAAAATTTAAGAGATCTGGTAAATTTTCCAATCTGTTAGCAAGATCTGATCTTAATAGTTTTTAAAAGTAATTCACCATTTTTCTAAAATATTATATAAAGCGTTTCTTTGACATAATGTACTAGTTTATTATTAAATCAATTTTCTAGTTTATTTGAAGTTGCATTTCTGACCGTTTCAGCTACTTTTATTGCATCCAACTAAATTAAATATTAAAATTAAATGAAAAGTCTTATTTTAAATTTATCAAAATTTTAATAAGTTCACTCTTACGTTTCACATATAATTTTAATTATGCTGACTGGATGGCTCACTGGCCTAGGCATTAGCTCATTATTGATTCAAAAGGTCAAGAGTTCACTAAATGGGTGTGGGTTTGTGTCTAACTGTATGCCAAAGTGGGTAGAAGGCTCCGATTTCATACCAATGCGCGCATAACTCTTGAAAACTTGAATCATTATCTCTTTGTCTCAAAAAACCACAAATATCTCCGCCAACCAAAGGAATGCCAAACATTAAAATTCATGATTGCTTTTAGAAAATGAAAAATAATTAAAATAATTTCTTTAAATAAAAGTGAGGTTCACCCTCAGCAAAATCAGAACTTTCAATGCAACCGAGCGTATACTGAGCGCCAGAGTAAGCAAATTATCATTTGAGAGACATTTTATTATACAAAATTAGTTTATTTTAAACAAATATACAATAATATGTGTGATTCTATGTCTACACTCTTTAAAGCTGAATAAATAATAAATTTTTTGTAGCAAAATATAAAAATCTAAGAAAAAATATGTAATAAGATTTGAAGCTCGAGCTCGTCAAAAAAATATGACTCTCGGCCAGACTTGGGCAAGGGGGAGGTAAGGGGGTATGACCCCCCCTCAGACTCCGAAATTTTACCTTGGTCCCCCCTTTGATTTTATAATGATATAAAAATTTACATTTGATTTTTTTTGAAAAAATTTTGGCGGGAAAAGGAATTTTAAGAAAAATTGTCTTACAAAAACGAGGAGTTTTGGGGGGGGGGGGGGGGGGGGGGGGGGGGGGGGGGGGGGGGGGGGGGGGGGGGGGGGGGGGGGG
>JAQGCH010003207.1:0-11031 GCA_034699485.1 Nanhermannia elegantula
CCTTCATAGAGTTAAGTTTAGGTTAGGTTTTAGTGCAATACATATCTGCTATACAGGAAACCTTAGGTATAGCTTTCTTCAGAATACCCAAATATTAAATGTTATTGGGACGGAATTTATGAAAGCAAACTTTTAATAATTATTATTGAATGAAGTGATACACAGAAAAAGAAAATACAGTATTTAAACTTTATGATTACAAAACCGTTATGCATATTATACATCTGATTAACATCACTTTGACACATGAACCCCATCCATGAACCCCATCCCATAACTTTTAACTTAATACATTTGGTGATTCAATTCTGCTATTAAGTCATCCTGCCAATCCTCATAACTGCCCATTTGCTGGCTGCACTCGGCTATTAAGTCACCTTGCCACTCTTGCCACTCCGGATTTAATATATAACTACCGGTACTTACAATTCCTCTTTCCCTTCTCTTATTATTAAACTTTTCAATTTTGCATTGAGGCTCATCTCTTATTGGAAACTTGGCTTTACTTGTTATTGAATTTTTACTGGTTTTACTTTCACTCGTTTTCTGATCAACTTTTTTGTTATCAATTATAAATCCTTTCTCAAAGTCATTTTTATGTTTAGTTTCATCAGAGCTTTTATTGACAAAACCTCGCCCTTCAATAATTCTCTTTTCAAATGGTTGGGTCAGAAAAGGTTTGGGTTTAAATTCTGTACTCTTATTATTAAACTTATTACTTTTCAATAGAGGCTTATCTTCTATTGAAATCGCGAACTTGGCTTTATTTGTTTTCATAATTGTACTTTTTTTACTTTTACTTCTTTTCTCATCTATTTCTTTGTTTTTAGAGATAAATTCAATCTCATAATTATCTTTATGTTTACTCTCATCTAAACTTTTATTGACAGGACTTTCGCGAACTTCAGTCATTTTCTTTTCAAATGATTGGATGAGCTCTTCTTTTAAACCATTCAATTCTCTGTGAAGTTCTTGTTTCACAGCCTGTATGTCTTGATCTAACTTTTGAGTCGTATTTTTAATTACTTGTAATTCTTGTGCAATTAAAATATGCTTTTCTTCAACAGAATTCAATTTTTCAATTTCTACTTTAGATGAAGTGTCAGTTCTTTCATTGCATTTTAGAGCAAAAATTTCTCCCATTTTATCAATTTTAGAGTTATTCATCTTAAAGAGTTCATAAATTGAATTAATATTCTTGAAAATCTCTCGATTGAAATAATAGTTTTCTGTTTTCATTTCATTAGTTTTGAGTTCAATTGCCTTCAATTTATTCTCAAGTCTTTCATTTGACTCTTTAATTAAATCCAACTTTTGATTTGTGATCTCATTCTTCTCATTAATATTAGTGTTGAATTCATTTACTTTTGAATCCAGTAATGCTTTAAATTGCAAACTCAAGTCACTTATCATGAATCCAACAAAATCTAAAGAACCATTGCATGAATTCTCACTCAACCCACTCATTTCGTGTCTGTAATTACTTCTGACCATCAATTATCTAATCATAAGTCGAGTACATTAAAACTTATTGATATTATTAAAATATAAATATATTAAAAACTTTATAATAACACTTCAATTACTTTAAAAATTTTATAGCTTTATAATAATCAAAAATATATTAGACTGAAAACAACTTTATAATTAATTGCAATCAAAAACCTATATTTCTTATAAATAGTTAATTAAAAACGAATCAAACTTTTCCTCTTTATCTCTAAATATAAAGTTCACAAAAAACCTGAAATTTCAAATATATTTTTAGCTTAACTTAAAATATAAAACTAACCTTTGTATCAAAATGTGTTTGAAATTTATTTATGAATTAAAGATTTTTTCCAACGAATATTTTCTCCAATAAAATATTAGTTAGTTTTCAATTATATATTAAATAAAGAAATTTATTAAAAGTTTTCAAATAAGTTCTATAAACTTTAGAGAACCGTTATTTTTAAAGAGTTGTAATGCAATCAATGCAAATGCAAATATCTCTTTAAACAAAGTGTTCGTCTTTATGGTGTGTGTTTGACATTTTGCAAAACTTAATACTGAGTAGTTAACTGACCAATAGTTAGTTCTCAAACTATAAAAGTATTGAATGTTTGCAGAATGTTTGACCTATTGATAAAAGTGAAGTTCAAAATATCATGTGTTCAAACTTATATGCGATTTAGAGGTTTAAGTCATGATTAAGTCCCTTAACATTGCTATTTTTAATCTGAGATTTTCCTTTCAGTTGCAGATAGGGATGTTCCAAGTGTAATAATTATTAGAGAATTTTACGCGTGTAATACTGTATTACGTCATTTTTACACAGGTCTCAGGTCTTTGTAAAAATCTGTAAAATACTGTAAAAATCTTTTGATTTTTTTGCAAAAAAATTAATTTTCTTAATTTTTTAAAAATAACAATTGCATAAATAGGTTCACGTATTGAAGTGAATTTATCATAACTGATATCACTTCTCATACTTTAGCATACATTCAGTCATCTCTCACGCTATTCTTGAACTAACATCCAATACATAAACTCATTCATACTAATGCCTAATCATCACCACAATTACTAACAGATTAGTTGCTCTCAGAACTAGTCCTCAATTTACTATAAAAACCATTGTATTTCGCATTCAATTCTCAGTAGCAAATCTGCCTTCAAGCAGATCACATCTTTCGCAATGTGCTTATAATTATTGTTAATTTTGTTATTATTGTTATTTTGTGTGAATAAATAAATGCTTAACCTTTGGAACCAATGTCTACATTCATTTGAAAGTAGTGCTGTTTTCACAACACATGAAAGGCACGTTACAGGATTATCTATCATAAGTTGAACGTATTTTTTCATTAGGGAAAGAGCTCACTCAGGATCTCAATAGGCTTTTTAATACAAAAGTTGAAAACACTTTGACGATAAAGTCAATTCAAACTTGCAATTATGATAATCAAATACTGATCAAGAGCTTAAAAAACAATATCCATATAATTGAATTTGATTTATAAATTCATTTTTACAGCGTTTTATACTTTTTTACAGATTTTTACATCAATTTACGTAAAATTACACCTCAAAAATCTTTTTGAGTTTGACTAATTTTTAATTATTGTTAAATAAAATGCTTATACAAATAATACAAAATTATTGCAAGAATTACAATCATTTTAATTAGAAAGTAAACAATTTTATACAAATAAATCAAAATATTCATATGCTCTTAATTATTAATTATATATTTTTAAAAAACTTTAGTTTAACTTCAGTTTATTCAGAGTTTACTGAGTTAGAGATGGTTTTAAACAGGTTTTAGAAAGTTTTAAAGATAGAAATTATTTATTATCTGTTTATTATAAGCGTTGAATACTTAACTATTTTATGTGGTTTTGGAAATTTTAATGTTAGAAACCTTGAGCTCAACAAAATATGGTGACCAATACTTGACTTTAATTGATAGAAAATCTAATCAATTAATATAGCCTTTTACTAATATTTAATGAATAACAATATGTTTTCTAAAGGTTTTGTTTTTGTCAATGCAAACAAATACTCAAAACCAGATATTAATAAACAGAAGCATACAATATGTTATATTCAAACATTAATATATTCAAAAGTTCCATTTTAAAATTTCTCTTAATCTAAATCTGAGAACAAGTTTAAAAGTTCCACTTTTTCAAGATCAAGCTTTTGCGTAGCATTAAAAAGCTAGACATGCCTTAGAATCTAAAAGTAACAAATATTTATTACAATATTAAAAGTGCAACAAAGATCGGTAACATTCATAATAGTTAAAATTGATTTATTATTTAAAGTAACTTTTTCACTTTTAAACAATATAATTAAATAATACGTAACAAATATATTGTTTTGTATTCATCTATTAATCACTAATCTTTTAAAAGTAAGTAAACATACATTTAAAGCTATTGTAAGTCTTGTAAATCTGTTGTGAATGAGCCCAAAGTTTAAAAGTCTCTCACATTGTATTATGAAAAGCTTGTACTCAAAATAGTTCATTAGCTTTTTATGAGCCGGTTTTCACTTATTCTTGTATAACACATATTATACTCTGATAACACGGATAATACTAACTGTAAATTTAGGAGAAGGGAAACGCTTTTGCTATACAGTTGTAAAACCTAAATAAGCGCTTAATATATGGGAAACAAAACTTCGATTGAGAAGAGACTTTTTAAGAGAGTTATGTAATTATCTTATCAGTTATTTTGAAATAGACAACACTTATCAGTAGTTTTATTGATTTTATTGCTTGAATTAGATATAAAAGAGATCTATTTATGTGAATGTTGCAGAAATTGCTTGTGAATAAAGTAAGCGAAGGAATCATGAAGATTGCAATAATTGGTCAGTCAGTGTTTGCCAGCTCTGTATATCAACTTTTACAGTCTGATGGACACCAAATTGTTGGAGTGTTTACAGTACCTGATGCTAACAATAGAGAGGATCCACTCGCGTCTGTGGCCCGTAATGATGGGGTTCCTGTTTTCAAATTTCCGCGTTGGAGACTAAAAGGTTGGCTTAAATCAATCTGAGCTCAATAGGGTTCTTAAGTTTTATTACTTTTGATGCTAACAAGTATTTAAATAAAGGTTTTCAAATTTTAATATCAAATTTTATTTTCAAATTGTTTTTTAACAAGATTTTAATGTTTTTAAACAATTATTTCAAAATATTAATTCTTATTAAAGTAGAATAACAGTACTCTTACGACTTATTTTGGTTTTTGTTGCACTAAATTATTATCTACTTCTAAACCAGTTTTCCAATAAGTTTATAAATAATTTTTTCAGATTATTAATAAAAGATTACAATTTTCACTTTTAGGTCAAACAATTCCTAAAGTTTTAGAAGAATACAAATCTGTTGGCGCAGAATTAAATGTATTGCCATATTGTTCACAGTTTATTCCAATGGAAGTTATCAATTATCCCAAACACCAATCAATATGCTATCACCCGTCTATATTACCTAAACATAGAGGAGCGGCCAGTATTAACTGGACTATAATACATGGCGACAAATTAGGTTAGATTTAAAACTAGTTTTTGCTAATAATTAATTCAGTCAAAAAAAAAATGTTTAAAAATAAAACCACTAAAAGTATGATACAAACTACTGAATACTACTGATATTTTTAATCTTATACTACACTAGTATAAGCTGCGAAACATTCTGATGCGTTAAAACACAGTAGTATTGGATATTAATTTATCATTCGCTTGAAGTAAAAAACTAATTTCTATAGTACTTGGTAATTAAAATAAATTAATTTAAAAGAAACTTATGATATATTAAGTTATCTTTAATTTAAGTATCAAATTTATGGTTTTTTTCTAAACCTTTGCACACACTTATTGATTTGTTTCCAAAATGATGTTTAACTTATAAATTGTAAACTAATTTTTATTAAGAACAAGGGTTGTTTGAAAAAAATGTTAAACTTTCCTTCATTTGATACAGTTATTCTTTGTTTTATTATGAAAAAGTTTCATTGATTGCTATCCTTGAGACAGTTATCTTAATAAATAAACATTTCCTATACTATGGTATCTTTGAGATATTAAAATTAGGCTTTAAATGGCATTTAGTTAAGCACTTGAAACTCATATCAATCTATCCTTCATATGTTAAACTTATTTCAATCATTGCATAAGTGTTTTTATTAAATAATAAGAATATCTGTTTATTAATTTGAGATAAAGCAAAGAAGTTTATTTAATCTTAAATTAGTATTAAATATAGTGCACTAAATATGTGATAATAACTATATCAGACTTATTCTTAGAACAGAAAAATGTGATCGTATTCATAAGGAAACTAATTTAAAGTTTTGCCAAACAGGAGAAAATATCATATTTTTTTGACAGGACAGCATTCATAACTTTTTTATGGTGTGCCTAAAAGTAATCTCTCTATATCCGTCACAAACAATCGCATTTGGGATCTATTTAATTAGTACTCAAATAGAAAAATTACTTTTTAATTTTTAGGCTTTAGCTCAAATGCCAACTTTAGGTAAACAGTGCTGGGTTTTGAAGACTATCTTATGAAAATGCACTTCAAAGATATTTGGAGAGTTTGTTTTTGTTTGTCAGCTATGGGTCTATCTTTTAAATAGACTTAAATCACTTATTTTTATTTATATTGAGCCTATTTATGTAGTACTGTAGTAAGTACAGTATGAACTGATAATAATATAAATCAACAACTTTTGATACAGATTCTACGCCCGTTTAATAAATTTTATAAATTAATATTTCAATTTAATCTTCTCTATCCCCAAATATTTTTTTATTGCTATAATTTAATTAAATTTAAATTAAACGTTTTTATTTTGGAAAATGGCTATATATTTAAAAAGTTTTTTGCAAATAAATTATGGATATCCTTTACAAATGTTAGTAATCTCTTTTCCTGATAATTACTGTCAAAACCAAGTCATTTAATATGCATTAATATAAGCAACAAATAAACTTATAAAATATGTAAAGCTTAAGTGATATTTATATCATTATTTCATAATTTTACAATTTAGTTAACAATAATTTTTGGAAAACCTTAAATTCGCAATTATTTATCAGAATTTATAAGCACTCATAAACATCCTAAAAAGTGTCTTTTAAATTGTCTCAAATGTAGGACTTTTATAAACACTAAAATCGTTTTTCAAATTACATGGATATTTTCAAAAATCTTAAACTAAAATTAGTTAATAATATTAACTTTACGGCAATGTAATCAATAGTTGAAATATTATAAAAAAATGAAACATAAATCTTAATATAATTATTGAGTTAAAGTTTGATATACAGCACATACAGTATGTATTTGTAAAGTATATAGAGATTTATTTAAGCATTAGCGCATTCTGCTTCTGGTACACATTCCCCATCTTCTCCTTCTCTAAGATATCCGGCCTCACAAACACATGTTAGTGAACAGGTCCCATCGCATGCTTTAGCTCTTTTATAAAAATACAAATAAACACTTATAACTTTTCTCTAGTCTTAAAAACCGTCATATATTTATTTTACTCAGATTATACTTACTTTCGGATATTCTTATATTCGCAAAGTCTATGACATTCTCTGGTTTTTGACTCACAGCCCCAGTACTCTCGACCGCTTCCTTTGCACTCTTGTTCAGTTTCTATTCAAATAATTTAAATTATTTCAAAACTCGATTCAAATAACATGACTTACTTCTTGCTTCTGAAGATATAGAGATTATTATTACTATTGTAAGTATCAGAGCAAATGTTATGGTATTCATATTTTATTGAACAAAAAGAAAATTTAGAAACTTTTGAAATTATGTAAGCTAAATGTTTTGCTACTGTATTTATCTAACAAATGAAAGTAAACAACAAAATTTAATTATTTAGAAAAACAATTGACAGAGGATGTTAAGCTTATCCTGCGTTTTAAATTGTTTTTATGACAAGCATTTTAAGTTAAAATTAAATAGAAATTAGAGGAGAAACATGAGGGTGAGCTTGTTTATCAATAAGTGTTTCATAGGGTTATTATTATTAGTTTAAATGATTTGCTGATAAAATAAGGAATTCCTTAAATTCCACATCTTTAGTGTGTTTTGAATTTATGCAGTATTTATGGATTTTAAAATTGAAATATTATAATGATTTCCTGCTTTAAATATTTTTATACTGCAATAACTTTAATAAAATATGAAAATTGTTGAAATAAAAGTTTGAGTCTGGATTGAGTTTAAACAATTTTAAAATTCAAAAATTGTATGCTACTTAAAAAAATAAAAGTAATTAAAAATAATTATACCAAATGTTCAGGTGGATTCTCAATATTCTGGGCGGACGATGGGTTGGACACGGGTCCGATACTACTTCAACGGCAAACTGAATTGGACTCAAACGAAACAGTAGAATCTCTTTACAACAGATTTTTATTTCCTGAAGGCATTAAAGCTCTCGGAGAAGCAGTGGCTCTAATAGCTAATGGAACTGCACCTAAAATACCACAATCAGAAGAAGGGGACAGTTACGAGCCAATGCTTAATAAGAAAGAGTCATCGATGGCTCTCATCGATGAGCTGACAGGCGAACAATTGCACAATTTTATTCGGGGCTGTGATAAAGTCCCGGGCGCTTGGATTACATTAGATGAACAGATGGTTAAGCTGTATGGCTCTAAGCAGTGGACTCAAGATAAGCCAAATGGATTAGAAGTACAAGTATTAGGTTTGAGAACAAAATTTTGAATCGATAAACAATTTTTTGAAATTAAAATTCAACTTTGTTTAAGGATTTCTGAAAGTTAGTGTTGAGTAAAAATGAATTTATTTAATTTCAGGCGCTTCTAAACCTGCTATTGTCCATAGCGATGGTCTTCTATTATTTGGTAAAGACGGTAAAGCAGTGAATGTCAGCAAATTAGGTCTCGAAAACGGAAAGATGATTCCGGCCTCAAATTATGGTCAGGACGACATCCGGTCAGATATTGGAGACCTATCTGGTGAAGAACAGGCATTAGTCGATCAAATCCGTACTATTTGGGAATCAATTCTAAGTATTGAAATCGAAGAAATGACTGATTTTTTCAAATCTGGCGCCGGCTCTATGGATGTGACGCGTTTGGTAGAAGAGATTAAGGAAATAGATGGTTATGAGAGTCTCGAACTGATCAACGAAGACGTATATATGGCCACAACATTTGATGAATTTACAAAACTGGTAGTTCTGAAAACACGCGGCGGTTCTAATGGACCGCAACTGGTTTTCACTCCCATTCAGTTGAATGTTAATAAACGGAATATAAGTTTTGCGAATCAGTTGTTTATAAACAATCAATTCATTAACTCATCGAATCCCGAAAGAGTTCTTAAGTCTGTTAATCCTTCAGATGAGTCGATTATATGTGAGGTTCAGAGCGCTACTAAAGAAGATGTGGATAAAGCGGTTAATGCGGCCGCCGCTGCCTTTGAGACCGGAGAGTGGGCTAATATGAATGCTAGAGATAGAGGAAAATTGTTGTTCCGTTTGGCAGATCTCATGGAACAGAATAAGGAAGAGTTGGCAACTATTGAGTCTATAGATTCTGGAGCTGTCTATACACTGGCCATTAAAACACATATTGGTTTGTATTTAACAATTTATTTATAAACTTTTCTTTATGTTTAACATTTTTATTTAACAATTAATTTGTAAAGTTTTAGAAGATTTATAAACTTTATAAATAATTGTTTAATTAAAAAAGAACTTTAAAACCAATTTTGATATGAAAGGCATGTCAATCGACACGTGGAGATACTTCGCCGGATGGTGTGATAAAATACAAGGCTCTACAATACCTATCAACAACGCGCGACCCAATAGAAACCTATCATTCACTCGGAAAGAACCGATAGGTGTCTGCGGTATTATAACGCCATGGAATTATCCATTAATGATGGTCTCGTGGAAAATGGCCGCATGCCTGGCCGCTGGAAATACTGTTGTCTTAAAACCTGCTCAAGTAATAAAAAGCTCTCAATTAACACAATTAGCAATTAATTAGCAATTAATTAGTAATTAATTATGTTTTATATGAAAAGGTGTCCCCATTGACAGCACTAAAGCTCGCAGAACTATCAGTTTATGCCGGTTTTCCACCTGGAGTTATAAATATTCTTCCGGGCACTGGCTCTGTGTGCGGTCAAGCCATTGCAGATCATCCTCTCATTAGAAAACTTGGATTCACGGGTTCGACACCTATTGGACAACATATTATGAAATCTTGCGCTGACTCTAATATAAAAAGGGTGTCATTAGAATTGGGCGGAAAATCACCGCTTATTATCTTCAATGACGCTGATATGGACAAAGCTGTGCGTCAGGCCATGTCTGGAGTTTTCTTTAATAAAGGTTTAAATTAATTAAATTTTACCCCAAACTATACCAAAAACTTGAATACATTTTTTATCATTTATCAAATATTTGATTAATATTTTTATTAATATCGACACTTATATAAAATTACTTTTATTTAAAGGTGAGAACTGTATCGCAGCCGGACGTTTATTTGTGGAGCAGTCAATACACGACCAATTTGTTAAAAGAGTAGTCGAAGAAACTAAAAAAATGAAAATTGGTGACCCTCTGGACAGGTCGACAGCACACGGGCCTCAGAACCATAGGGCACACCTCGAAAAGCTTATCGAATACGCCGAAATCGGTGTCAAAGAAGGTGCAACACTAGTTTATGGCGGAAAACAGGTTCCAAGACCTGGACTTTTCTTCACGCCTACAATTTTCACGAATGTAACCGACAATATGTATATCGCAATAGAGGAATCTTTCGGCCCTATTATGATAATTAGTACATTCCCTGACGGAGATGTTGATGGAGTTCTGAAACGAGCGAATGCCACAGAATTTGGTTTAGCGTCCGGTGTATTCACTAAAGATATATCAAAGGCATTGTTAGTGACTGAGAAGATCAACGCCGGCACTTGTTTTGTCAATTGTTATAACAAGACTGATGTGGCCGCACCTTTCGGTGGTTTCAAACAATCGGGTTTTGGTAAAGACTTAGGTCAAGAAGCGCTTAATGAGTATTTAAAAACCAAAACTGTTACCATTGAATATTGAACTAATAATTCTTATAAAGAATAAAATAGTTAAGAATAGAGACCAGACTTTTGGGAGTTAAAAACCATCCATTTTTAATAAAATAACAAGAATCTAATCTAAATTACTTTTAAAACTACTAAAATCTAACATAAAGTTTTCAAATTATTCATCTTTAGAAATAGTTCTCTAATTTTAACCGATAAATAAAAGTTTTTACACGATTGAGGATAAAGTTTATTACGAATTATTTTAACTAAAGAGTTACAGATTTATAACGTTAAAAATTGAAATCACAAACACTATAAATCTGAGACAATTGGAATTAGAAGTTTTCTGTAGAATGTTTAAGAGAATGAGTTCTCTTCAGTAATGTATTCCTTGGAATCCAATGAAAACACACTCTATAAAAATGCCAAACTTTTAAT
>JAQGCH010003208.1:0-11031 GCA_034699485.1 Nanhermannia elegantula
GTTCTTAGGAATGGGTTCTTAGGAATGGGTTCTTAGGAATGGGTTCTTAGGAATGGGTTCTTAGGAATGGGTTCTTATGCAATATTAAATGTGAAGTAATAAAACTTTTTTTCGTCAAACATTATCTGATAGACTCAATGCTCAAACTTTAATTCAATACAAATCTTATGACAAATTAATCATTTATTAAATTAGTCCTTATTTCAAAAGTATTGATCATTACATAAAAAGAAAATTTTAAATCAAACGAAACTTTTTGAATAAAATAAATTGAAAGCAACTTAATATTTCATTAAATTAATCGAAACAAACAGACATAGACTTTAATAGACATAGTTTTTTAATTTGTTTTGCGGTCTGACTTATTTTTGGAGGACGGGTGCCGTTCAGCAAATGGCAGTTTGAGAACCACTGTTTTATACCATATTCTTAATAGCTATTGAAACTCATATGAATCTATGTTCATGTTTTTGAACTTATTTGATGCAATTTATTTGACATGTATTTTAATTTCAATCAATTATAAGCATAAAACATGAATTACTAAGAAATTATTTGTGAAAACAATAGTTGGGTACTTCTGAGCGATTGAAAGCAAAGCCGCTTTCAAATTATATTGTATAAAATGTTTTGTTCAATAAAAAATGATAACATAGAATATTTAGAAATTAGGCCCATAACAAAAACTGGCAGTGCTAGTAATATCATTTCATTTTGTATCTAAACTTTTGTGTTAATTGTTTTTTAAATTAATTTCTGTAATAATTATAAAATACAGGACATTAACTCAATATTTCTCATGGTTTCAAATTTTCAATTTCCAAATAACTTATTTTTAACAATTGATAAAATAGTTGCTAAACACTCAGCTTTAAAACATTAAGAGAATAAATGTTAATTTGTTATAAGTTATAACATATTTAGTTTAAAAAATAGTGCTTTGAATTTCAACAAATAGTAGAGTATATGCAAAATAAACTTTAGATGAGAAACCAATTTCGACAACAAATTTCAATTCTTTAATTATTTTTTATGGTATTATTTTTGTTTGGGTCGTCTTCAGAGTCTTCAGAGTCTTCAGTATCAGAGCTATTGTTATTCTTATCGTCAATCTCTGCTAAAGCCATGGCTTCTTCATAAGTAGGCGGTTCATCACTATATAGAGGAAGTTGGGAATCAACAGAAGCACCAGATATTTCTGGAGATTCATAGGGTGGTAATGAAGAAGCAGATGGAGACGGAGGTGTACTCATATAGATTGCTGTTTCTTCGCGTGCGTACTGAGGATCAGGAGATTCGAGATTTACGCGTAAATGTATGACACGCGGAGATCCGAAAGAAGAAGTTCGACTTCTTCTACTCCTTCGACTATTATTCCTGCTGTTATCAGAAAAGAGTCTAAAATTTTCATAATATCCATAATAACTGGATGGCAACAAACTTCGCCAATATCTTAACATAAATACTATTATTACAAAAAACATGAGGACAATAATCATTTCGAGTAATTTATCAGGTGCTACACCTCTCTCATTGGGGTTCTGTAGATCTGTTCCGTGATTTATATGACAATCACCGGTGAATTCATTCCATGTATAGCCATATCTACAGCCCGGCGAAAGTGAGACGTGTTTACACATTTGGGTGATTAAGTCGTAATCAAATAAATTACGACAAACGCATACCGATGAGCGACAGTCCATATTGAGGTCCCAACTTCTGCATTCAAAGTCCAAAATACACGAATCACCTAATTTTTTGGCACTGATAACACATTTATTGCGATCAGTGTCATAGTAATATCCGGCGTCACACGTACATCGACTTGTCTTTCGATTGCAGTGCGAGTTGAGGTCGAAATTCATACATTCATGTGAACCGAGGCATAAAAGTTCGCGCACATGAACTCTTTGACATTCATTTGTGAGGCTTAACGCATATCCGACCTTACATTTGCATTTACCTCGATTTGGATTTGGTCTATAATCATACTTATTATGCTTATCAGTCACTTCCACTTTAGACAATTGTTTGACTGCTTTAATACTATTGAGTTCGACTGAATTCTCGTCATAACAAACCGCATTTGACGTTACATTGCATTGAAATGAATGAATGCATTCTTCATTCAATTCTCGGTAACTCAGACATGGACTCAATGGTGACAAAAGGAGAGGATATCCAGGTTTGCATTCACAATAACCGCTTCGTTTATTGCACCGTTGATCTATCGGACATTCATTGATATATTTGTGTCGATTACAGGCCACAGACAAGACGGCCTCACACGTCAAATTCAAGTGGTTTACTAATAAACATATAGTTAACAGTGAGAGTTCTGCTTTCGATATCTTACGAAAACGATAGCATAACATAATGTCTTTCAATCAAATCTATGTTTTCATATTTAATAAATAAATTATATTTCAACATAAACCAGAGTTGTCTTGTTTTTATATTTTCATTGCCAATGTCACGCAATTTTCATCTATTTTTAAATTACTGGCGCTCTCAGCTTTATTATGTGTCAACTACTTTATCGATTTTTAAATAAGTATAAGTTTTAAAGAAATACTTGTATGAAAAGAGGATCTCTCAAAAACTGATGGAATATAAAAAGACAAATTCAGTAATATATGTGACATTACTTTCTAATTATCAACTTTAGTATAAAGTAAGTTTAGTTTAATTTAATTAAAAAAAAGATATTTCTCTAAAATATTTCAATAAATGAATCAACACTTAAAATGAGAACCATTCTCATGATTTCCATTGATTTAAACATATATTTTGTAATTTTTAAAACTATTTTATAAGTTTAAATGCAGGGAGTCATTATGTCGCAGTGGATAAGATGCCGGACTCATGATCGTGGGTTCGAATCCTGACCCCGCTCGTGAATCAAATAATAAATACTCACTTTTATAAGTTGAACAAATTATTATTGATATAAAGCCAGTTCTCCTCAATATTTGGAAAGAGAGAAACCATAAATTAAATAATAAATAAGTTTCTAAAATGTTTATTCAATAGAATTGCAGAAAATGCAACAAATTGTGACTTTTATTAAAAATATTTCATTTTTTTCTTACTCACAATAAGTAATGTTTAAACTACCGGTTTTCACAACTCAAATAGTAATCTACAGTTTTAAGTTATAATATAATATATATTTATATGCAGTTAATGTAAATGAAGGGATGATGATATACACATGCAATTGTTGAGTGTTTAAAGAACTTTTAAGGTATAGGCCCTGAGAGCGAGAGCATTGATATTCCTTTGCACAGAATTAAATCATTTCCAAATGTGCTAAGATTTAAATAATTCGTAATTTGAACCCTCAAAGCAAATAATCCTTTGTGTTAATTATATTAACCATAATTATAATAACAAATCAGGATATTATTAGAACTTTTTCATTATTAGAATTTTTAAAAATCAATTTTTACAATTACATAACGACACAAAATGTCATAATTTTTAACTTACATACGTTTAAATACAATTTATTACATACGAATCACAGTAATGTTTATAAGGAAACAAATCTTAATTTTAAGCAAATGTGCGAAATCAAAATATAAGTGTTTTTTAACTTATTTGTAAAAACAATTTATAGATAAAAATTATATTTTCAATACTATTTAGGTGTTAAATAGTATTTTTGGACTGAATGGGAAGCTTAAAAAGAATTTACTTCAAAAGAATAGACCCATAAAAGAGAGAGTAAGAGAGAAGACATTCATAGAGTCTTTGGATAAAATTGATAAATAAACAAATCTTAACTATTATTTGTGTTGTACTTAAAACAAAAAACAAATTTGTTTGGCTTCAAATTAATGGTTAAATTATTAAATTAATAAAAACAACTGTAAAAAAATAATTTGTAGAAAATTGAATTAAATAAAGAAATCTAAAGAAATTGAAAACTCTTAGGAAAAAAATGTTTGCTATTAAAATCCAAATCATTATAAGATATATTTAAAACTAACAATAAATGGGGTGCACTTCAAAGCAACAAAATAAAATAAAATATTTCTTAATTTTTATAATATTAGAGCATAATTGTAGCTTATTATGTGTTATACATAGATTCCCAAACACTGGCTTTTGTGGACCACTGGCTTATCGGCGATCCGTGAAGTGTAATGAGGGCCGCAAAGCATGCGAAGGAGTTATGATTCCATAGAAATTAATATAATGATAGATATATATATGATTTTTTTAGTTTATTGGTTCTTCATTTAAAATTTGCTTTTAATAATAAGCATCAAAATTGTGCTTAAATCTCGCTGTAAGTACTGGCATAAAAAGTTTTAAAATTCTGAGCATAAGTATTCTCATAAACTTCAGCATAAAATTAAAATTACGAATGCTTTAAATTTAATTTGAAGTATTTCTCAAAAGTTATGCTAAGAATTTAGAAATTAATTAAAATTAAAATTCTTAAACTTGTGCCCGATAGCAAAATATTGTTAGCGCCAACTTAGCAGAGCTTAATATAAAAAGAAAAATGAATCAAAAAGAGTTATATTTTGCACTCTTCATAATAAGTTTAATTTCTGCAACAAAAAAGTATACATTAACTGGAATATTGCATTAAAAATAGACAACTTTTAGAACTCACAGCAAAACTTTACGTACAAAACACAATTTTGAGCATAAATGCAGAATTTTGTAGACATAGAGCATAAATTATAAGCATAATTGGCGTTTCGCTAATCATTTGAAGAGTATAGCGGTCCAAAAGGTCAAAAGTTTGGGAACCGTTGTATTATAATATTAAGATCAGATTTAACTTCAAGTTTAAGACCTTTTTAATTTGGGGCAAACAAAGTGTGTAAACCATAAAATATAAAGCGATAGTGAGATTGCATTCTTGAAAAATAAAAATTTAATATATTCCGCAAAAGCTCTCAAAATAGTTGTGTCATCAAAACCATTCTCGAGTGAGTGAGAATTTATTGACCCGTCAATAATAGTGACTTTAAACTTAAGCGCGGATTTGAGGCACTATTCATAAAATGTTTAAATCATTCAAATTTAAAGATTCAAAAGTAGTTTTGAATTTTAAACGAAAATTGATTGACTGGAAAGTAGATCTCATCAGTCATCGATTGCAGGCGTTATAAAATGAGTTAATCTTATGTAAAATAGAGTGAAGAGAATGCAATTTGATTGGGAAATAGAAATAATAAAAATTGAAAGCAAATTCTTTTTATAGCTTCCATTCAATTGCTTTAAAATATATACTTTGTGTCAATAACATGTAGTTATGAGTGAATAATATAGTAATGAAACAATAGTGAGAACGATAAGAAACCATATAAAAAATAGTGACCCATCGATCACATTCAATGAAATGATTGAATGAAAAATGGAAATTAAATAATAATAATAATAGGTTTCGAATAAGTACTCTCAAGAAAGTATACTCTTAACTGCTTCATCAAGAATGGGGTCATTCACACCAGTCGAGTGACCGCTATTATAGTTGCGCAGAATTGCATCAGTTCTCCTCTGGTCGTGAATGTTAGGAATGTGTGGATATTCCAAATTCCTAAAGTCATTCAAATGCGGGTGATGTACATTATGATTATGGCTATGAGAGTGATAGTAAGAATTGGTGTGTGACTGATGTGACTGTTGTTGATGTGTCTGCTGAACTGAAGGCATGTCTAATATACTTTTGATGGCACATTGCATTTGTACGTCAACGTGTTGTTGATGGCCTTCATTACCCATATATCCGCTCTCGTCTTCTTCATCATCCTCATCATCATCTTCGTCGCCGTCCTCGTCATCGTCTTCCTCGTCGTTATCATCATCGAGATTGTCGTCAAGACCATCAATACCAGACAGATCAACAGATATATCACCCTCTTCTTCGTCACCAGCGTTTAGAATCGATTCGACAGCAACTGCTGCTTCACTTTCAGGGACACCGAATCGCGGATTCCAAGAAATTCTTCTATTAGCTGAAGAATTATTGAGAATAGAATCGGTCCAGTCTTGCGAATTGTCTTCATTAATATCTGAGTAAATTTCAAGATCATTAGCTTGTGTTCCGTCCACATAATTGCTTAAAGGCACGTGACTTTGATGACTCTCCATTCGAGACGAGACATGAAGATTATGCTGAAAGTTGTCGTAATAGTTCCCGACGTCTGCTAAGTTTGTATCGGGTGCTGATTGCAAGTAATTAGAAATCGATTCGTCTTTTTCATCGTTTTCATCATAATCGCTGTCTTCCTCATCATCTTCTGATTCGTCGCTTTCCTCAACGGGTTCGTCATGTCGTCTGAGTTGAGATGAATGAGCATTATATTCATCATCACTTCCTATCGACGATTTTCTTTTCCTATTTATATAAAGTTTTTGTTCTTCTTCTAGTGATGATCTCAGTAATTGATACCATGAATCAGGCGGTGGCGGAAGATCTAAAACTAAAATAATAATTAACCGTTAAAACAATGACCAACCAAATGCACTCATTTAATAATACCTTTTCCTTCAGCTACACCTTCTTTGTCAGTCTTAAGCGCATTCGTCTCTTCGCTAATAAACATTCTGTCGAGCATTACATGTTCTGAAGAAGGCGTCTCTTTCTATAAAACAGAAATTAGATCACAATTAGATCACAATTGAATGACAACATGAATTTCACTTAAATATAACTCGTATTCAATGACTCGAATGACATTAAAATAGCGAATTATCTCATTTATAAGAATAGATGAATAAAGTAGTTCACATACCATACTTTGCTTAAGTAACAAAATTCTGAATTTATCAAAAAGTTGTTGTTTCCTTTGTAATAAATGTTGGGAAACTTTTTCAAATAAATGGTCACCTATTAAAACATATTAAGAGAAAAGATATAATAGTAATTCAGTAATCAATAAATTGACAAATTTATACTTTTTTCGAGATCCGAGAGAGACATAGTGGGAGAGTTGAAAACGTGGTAACGAAGTAATCTTTTGCAGGCGTCGTCTCTAGATTTGAATGGCCTTTTGATATCAGGCTTCAAAGCGGCGCTTTGGTCAACACTTAGTTGCTGTTGAATACTATTTGATTTAAATTACAAAGAAATAAATTTCAATAAAAACAATTGACAATAATTATGACACTAAAGACTGCATCGCATTAATTATAGAAACTTGCAGTCTAACCATTTTTATGCACTATTTGCCAACATTTTATTTTATTTTCTTATTTAATAATTGATTAAAGAATTCAATAATTTATTTTATCAAAGATTAGATTTTTCAAAATATTAATTCATAGGTTCAAAAAGAAATTTAAATCCGTTAAAAATATTTACATTAATAAATGTCTCTTTAATTGCTGAATAATTAAAAATAAATATTTAAAAGCACTGGTTTTCTAAATAATTCAGGTGGTACTTAAGTACCAACAAAATAACACTTGAACTGAGTTTAACTACTTTGTATTATCAACTATTATAAGCTGTTGAGTTAAAATACTCTTTTGAGTCTATTAGCTATAACTCTAATAGTTTTGCTAAAAAAACTATTGCACACTATTAATGAAGAAAAAGTATTCTTACGCTTTCAAAATTTTCATATTTTTTCGCTCTCTTTCAGAATGAGAATCATTTTTGATAACCGATGTCTTAGTAGTAGTAGAAGTTGTAACAAAGGTGGAAGAAGTGGTCGGAGTCGGAGTATGCAATCGAAGTATAACAGCAGGTGAAGGCGCAGCGATTTGAGGCTAATTTAGAAATAATTAGTTAATCAATTCTGTAGATAATTAATGAATAAATACCTTTAGAACTGTTTGATTGGTAGCAATAGATTTAAGATTTTGCAACTGTTGTTTGGCAGGAGTTGTGAAAGTGATGAGTTGATTGCCTACTTGTATAGTAGCGGTAGCAGTAACCGGTGCAGTACTTGCAGGCGTTAAAAGTCGTATCTGAGGAGCAGAAGTTTGATTAACAGGTGTTTGTTTAAGTAGATTTACTAAATGCACATTTTGTGGTTGGGTTTGTTGTGTTTGTTGCAAGACTTGTTGCGTTTGTGGCGAAATATTGATTTGTGAGGCGGCAGTCAATACTACTTTGGAGTCCTCAGATGTGTTGAGTGTGTGCACTCTCGCCTGAATCATCTTTTGCTGAAGACTCATCAACTCATTCAAGAGATCTTTTTGTTGATTTGTAGGAGACTTAAGTGCTAACAAACTTTTGAGTTGAGTTTCTAATCTCTGAAGAAATTCTTGATTATTAGGACTGACTTGAATCATAGGCACTCCGTTGTGATCTATTACAGTAGTAGCTGTTCCAGTGTTAGTAGCATTTGTACCATTACAAGGTGAGGGTGAGAGCACAGTTATGGTGCCTGTTGGGCCCTTAGAAGGACTAGCGAATACAGATGTGGGCGTTGTTGTCAATGTGGTCAACACTAATGAAGTGGGGATAGTATCACAGTTGCCTATTCTGATCACAGCATTGGAAGTTGCGTTCGTTAATGCGTTCGTTACACTACTCTCTCCACTCTGAACAGGAATTGTTAGAATTGTTTGTTTTTGTTGCTGTTCTATTGTATTGTTTATGTTTTGGACAGTCAATGGAATTAAAGCAGTTTGTGTTTGCGTTTTTGGTTGTGCTTCTATTGCTTTCGACTCTTCTGTCACTGCATTAGCGGCTGAAGAGCCGTGTTGTAGAGCTAGAGATGCCACTAAGTCAGGAACCTTAACAACCGGAGCGGTGTTCAACTGTTCCAATAAGGCAGACGTATTTTGTCCTTGAATTGTAGGTGCAGTCGATGTGGTGGTGGTAGTCGTTTGTTGGCTAACAGTAGCACTCGATGTGGTCGACGTCGAGTCAATGCTTGGTGTAGTCGAGTCTGGAGAGGGTTGTGATGACCCCAAACCACTCGTGTCTTTTAAGGACTCGTTATATGCGCGAGAATTTGACACATATTGCGATTGAATTTGTTGTTGAACTAAATTATTAGCATTAGTGGTAATGTGTGGGTGAAGAATAACACTGCCGTCTGGACCCAGAGCTAATCTCAGTTGTGGTGGAGCTGTGGGCGTCACCTGCGTTTGGGTGAGCACTATATTGGGAGGTTGGTTTGGACCGCCCGGAACCATAAGCACCGTTTGCTGTGATGTTGGCGTGTGGTGTATGATTTCGGAATGAACACCACCTGTTATGTCAGTCATCGAGTTATTAGTCGGTGATGAGGGAGGGCTCGACTCAGGAAGAATTCCATGTTCTTTCAGTAGTTCCGCTAAATTAACACTCGGCGCCGCATTCTTTGCCTGTTGTGCTCCGCTCACTACAAAACTGGTTGTCGTTTGTGATTGTGATTGCAGTTGAGGTCTTGTTATGATTTGCGGCTGAGATGTGAGGATCACTGTATTAGATGTTGGAACTGATGACACAGCAGATTGAAGTACAGTTTGCCCGTTCGCACTGTCCGTGTGTGTCAACAGAGCGTGCAGTGCCGGGTGTGCGCTCGTCTGCAAGTTTGTGCTCAGATTAGGGCCTAATTGAGACGGCAGGTGTGTTCCTCCTATTGGGATCATAGTGTTGCCCAACTGTATGCCATGAGTTGCTTGTGTGGCAACATTTTGTGAGGATTGCTGTCCAACACTTAGTTGTGTTAATTGAGGTTGAGTTTGAAAAGCGACAAGAACAGGACCGTTCGGGGTTTGGATTTGAAGAAATTGTTGACCCGAAGAAACAGTTGGTTGTGTTTGATGTGTGGCTCCGATGAGCGAAGGCGGACGCGTGAAGATGAAATTGGGAGCAGTTCTGCCTCCCGTTGTCATTACCATTCCTTGCGGAGCACTACTCACAGCAGGAGAATGGTTTGGTATCACATAAGTCTGAGGTTGGGGTGACTGCGATGGCTGCTGAGGCTTAGCTATAGTTGTCGTCTGACCCGTTGTGAATGCACTCAATAGACCAGCATTTGGTTCTTGAGCTGCAATATTAGCACCAGTGAGTCCACTATTCATAGCCATCACAGAAGAGGTGTGCGATTGCGGTCTAAGCGTTAACTGTACAGAATTGGGAACATTCCCGATGTTTCCTTGTATTAGAATTGGTTGCGAACCAATCCCAGGAATCAAATGATTCAACAAAAAGGTTCCCTGAGGTCCGGCTGATATGACTCCTGCCGGTTGACCGTTGGGTCCAATCAGTATTTGCTGTGTTGCAGGAGAGGCACCACTTGTTGGTATAGAAGTGGTTGCGAATTGAGCCGTATTTGTCGCGTGTTGTAAACTATTTATAACTTTCAAAGTGTTCTGTTGTGAGACTTGTCCCACTTTATTCACTGTATTAGTTGTCACTGAATTGCTCGTAGAAACAGTAGAACCCGGAGGTTTGGGTAGTATTTGTTTATTAGAACGCGAAGAACTTGATGTCGAGGACGACTTCGTTGTGCAACTTGTGGTCACTATTTGTTGCACAGTTGCGGTCGGATTAGTCGGTAATATTTGCGTCCCTTGAGGTGTTTGTATGATTTGGACCAACTGTCCCGGTTGTATACCAGGGGGGAGTTGTGCTGTATGTGGACCACCAGCACGTGGAGAAGTCAGCACAAACTGTGAAAGACCTCCAGCTGTTTGCATTTGCATAGCACCCGCCGGTACTATCAGCTGTTGAGGCAATTGAACAGTTACAGCACCGCCAGTACGAGGAGCTGCGATTTGGAAAGAAGTAGGAGGCCATTGAGTGGCAGTCGGAGCTCGAAGTGCACCGCTTGACGTAATCTGACCCATATGTGTAGTGCTGGTCAATGTGGTCAATGACGGCTGAGTTAATGAATATGAAGTGGCGGTCACCGCGTTCGAAAAGGCGGACAAAGGGATTAATCCCACTGATGACGAAACCATGTTTAAGGTCTGTTTGTCCTCAATTATAAACCCAGCAGAAGGTGGTTTATGAAGAGTCGAAAGCGGAGATATATTTCCGCCCGAACTCGTCACGTGATCCACTTGTTTGGAATCGGCGACAACTGTAGCGAACGATGAGATATTGGCTGCAATCTT
>JAQGCH010003209.1:0-11030 GCA_034699485.1 Nanhermannia elegantula
CCAAGCAGAAAAGTTGTAGTACTCGATGAGATCTTTTCATTGATATATCACACTCGATGGGGTCCCTTCGTGGGGGGTGCCCTATGGACTTTGGTCATTACTCTTTAGATTTACAATTGCTGCCCCCCACCCAACCAAAAATTTCTGGATACGGCACTGGCTATAAAACTATATATTATTGGAAGAATGTAGAGGTAATCTATTACTACATATGAACAGCACATGAAAAGTTTAATATTACTAATAGGATGAGAATGAATCTTTTGAAAACCATATGTAAAGCAAAGTTAGATATTAAAGTAATCCCTCTATTTCATGAGCGCGAAAATGTTAGATTCAACAAATACTCTTCTCCGATAGTACTTGCGATGAAGTGGTGTAAATATACACTTTCAATGACTCAAACAGTTCATTGGCTACTATTGTCGAGAGATATCTTGATGTATTACTTTTTAATATTCTTACATATTCTTCAGTTTATTTAAAATTACAGTTATTGTAGAAAACAAATCATTTTTGTCTCTAAAAAGTTTGATTATTTGAACAAATGATTAAATGATTGTCTAATTGCTTACAATTTGTTTATTTGAAGAAACGATTTGAAACAATATAATAAGAGAAGATATTGTTGTCAGGACATAAAACGAGCCTTAAATATGTTGAGTGAGGTCTGTCACCTAAGTTCTGTAATTTTACTTTACTTTTGCTACATTTTTCATTCTATTTGATGACAAATGTTTTTAAGAACTGATCAAATATTTTTTCATAACACAATCGATTCTGTATTATAGAGACAAATAGAGAATATTCTTGATGTTGTGCCTGTTGTTCAATAAATTATTTTTACGACGAGTCTAATCTTTTAATTAATATAGTTATATAAATTGGAGCCAAACATTGCAAATGAATCTTAAGTTAAGCACTTAATTATCTAAGCACTCATTGGTATAAAACAATTCGAGGCTCGATATAAAATGCTATTCCAATAGTAAAACAATTATCAATCACTTTATATATTTTAAAATAATATAAAAATATTTGGTTTTATATTACAATAATTTTTAATAATAACTTACTATTGTTTGACTAATGAAATACAAATAACTTTATGAATAATTCCGAATATATTTTAAATATTTAGACTTTTCTTTAATTAATAACTAATTGACTTGCTTTGCTTCGATCAGAGATAGTCATAATTCACACTTAATTGAGATGGATTTGTAAATAATGTGAAGGCAAATAGAAATGTAGTGAGAACTGTAATTTGTAATTATTTATTTGCTAAGGCATACAATTTCAAGACACCATTGGGAATAAGTTGAATCCAAGAGATAAAAAACATGATAAGACTTTGATGTGTTTCCATAGACTTTTCAATCTTTATGGCTTTTCTATTCATTAACTGCTTAAATATATTTAGTTTAATAGTTATTTCCTCTTATATTTCAATCGATTTCTTGTAACAAGAGATCGGATTCTCGTGTAATCACCAGTTTTACAATATTCACATGTTTCTAACCATTCAATTGAAACATTATTAATATAGACAATAATTTCTATGTTCAGTCATACAGATAATGGCAATATTTAGTTTAATTGGAATGCACTTAGCTTTGGGATCATTTTACAGAAGTAGAGTCAAGAAATTCTGTTCTCGAGACATCTTTTGAATAATTTCACAAAAAGTGTTACTAATTTTTTTTGGATAAAGCATTAAAAATGAATGCATTAAAATAATAAGTCAAATATACTCGTAGGCGAAAGAAGCTCATCTTCAAATCTTAATTTTTTTTCTCGACAAGATTTCATTTAAATCAATGAAAGTCAAATCACTTTTAATTAGATTTAATGTTCAGTGCTGTACGTCTTCTCGAAATGAGATATAATTTATTCAGAGCTTTAGAAAACAGTTTGAGACACTTGACTAATACTTTTCACTGAATTAAACAAAATAATAATTCAAATCTTACACTTTTTCATCATTAAAATCTCGTTACACGTGAAAAAGGGATCTAATCATTAAATTATTCATTAAAGATAAACATTTATCTTATAAATCTTGAGTAAATTTGACTATAGTTTGTTATAATGAAGTTTAATCCCATAGCGAATACCTAACGACTTTTTCAAAAGTCTTAAAAAGATATAAAATACAGTTTCAAAACAATCATGAGAACTATGAATCTATAATTCTATTAAAAGACATATTCTATTATATTGAAAACATTTAAATTCATAAAAGTTTATTATATTATACAATTAGAGATATTAGAATAAATTGCAATAATAATTTAGACTCATTTAGACTTCTCTTTTGGATTCTATTTGGGAAATTCCTGAAATCGAGAGAGGATGCAAACTAATCGTTTTTCTAATAAAATTTTTTAAGACAAACATTTTTGCGTCAAATATTGGTTACAACAGAAAAATCAATTATTTTACTTTTCATTTAGGGGCCGTTCAGAAATGACATCAGCGTGCAGGGGTATGGGGGGGGGGGTTGTCTGAAAATGTGACTAAAAATAATGAAGGGGTGCAGGGGTAGGGATCGAAAATATTCGGACGTCCACCTGAACGTCATTAATATTTCAACAAATGGAAAAATTTATTATCAAAAGTACTCTTAATTGTTTAGTTACATAATTAGTTAAAATGATTAAATTTCAGCTAAAATATGTTAAATTGTTGCTTTCAATATTAAAGGTTTTTATTTAAAAAGACAGCCAAAAATTTTGTGTATAATGAGGGGAGAGTCAGAGAAAATATGACGTTTTCGTGCAGGGGGTATACAGAAATTCGGATGATTATGGACATAAGGTAAGGGAGAAGGGATTTAGGCTCAAGGTTGCGTGGATGTCATATCTGAAGGGGTCCTTAAGTAGAATAAAATCAAAGTGAGAACCAATGTATATTTTTTCATTTTCTTAAAATTTTTAAAGCATCCTCACTCTAACTAGACCTCACTTGTCTAACACTGATAATAATTTAATTTTCTCTAAACCGATAATTATTTTTAAAAATTCAAATATTAAAATTAAGTGTGTGTTCAAGAAGTAGGCTTTCATGCATTAAAACAAAGCACTATTGAAAGTGCATTATTCCAAGATTTTGAGAATAAGTTTACAGCACTTGAAAAATTAGATCAAATAAATACTCCAAAAACGTATTGGTTTAGTTTTCATGTTTCATTTTAAATTTTCAACTTTCTTTAATCAATTTACATAACGGTTCAATTGACTCTCACGTTCCTTTATATTTAATGTTAGATTTCCTAAAATTATATCAATAAATGCATTTTATATCCATTAACATTCCAAATATGTGTGATTTCATAGAATGCAAACAGGTTTCAATCGTCTTCAAATGCTATTTAGGTCTCAAAATGGATTCATATGAGATGAGCCGTCACAAAGAAAGGATTATTTTTTAGATTTCTATGACTAATAATCAGAGTTCGGATTCAAAACCACTAAAATAAGCAGCAAATAAGCACTAAAAATATTCAAAAATAAGCATTCAAATAAGCAAAAATTTTATATATTTTAGTGCAAAATTTAATGTTTCAAACAAAAATTTCAATCGGAGTCAGTAGAGTACAGATTTTGTACTAAAAGACTAATGGCAACTTCCCATAGGGCTTCTCCCTCAAAAGGGTACACTCTTGACTCATATATCATTAAAAAGGTCTCATCGAGTACTACAACTTTTCCTCTTGGACCAACTCGATCCGTCAACGGAGTAAAGCACCAGAGGGCGAAAAAGCCCCCATTGTAAATACATTATGTAGTTCTGTATGTATTTATATATAATGTATTTACAATGGTGACTTCTTCTCCTTCTGGTGCTTTACTCGGTGGACGGATCGAGTTGGTCCAAGAGGAAAAATTGTAGTACTCGATGAGACCTTTCCAATGATATATGAGTCAAGAGTGTACCCTATTGAGAGGGAAGCCCTATGGGAAGTTGCCATTACTCTTTACATTCCCATTAAGTTGCCATTACATCATAGCATTCTTTGCGAAACATTATTTTGCCATCAGTTTTAAACGATTTTTTGCCAAATTCATTCACATATTTGCAAAGCAATTCAGGTTTTATTGAAATCGACATTTGCTAATTATTTTGATCACAATTTATAAAATTTATAACGACTACTATAATCCATATAACAAATGCACATTTCTTTTATTTTTTCCTTACAGTTTATGTAAAAGTTTTAACAGTTTTTAAGTTTAATAATAAATAAAATGAAAAATAAGCATTAATTAAAATTTTTTAAGAAATAGGCAAGCATACAAAATTATATAAAATAGGCATTTGCCTAGGCACCTAGACAAACAGGCGAAAGTTCGAACTCTGCTAATAATTTATGAGAACGATAGACATCTTTTAAATTGTAAGACTACAGAGTGTAAGAGTTCGGCATCACATCTAAAATTTCTAATAAATAATAATTACTAAACTAAAGGGTTCAGTACCTGAAACCATACCTGATTAACAGTTACCTCACTATCCAAAACCTATTTAAATCCATGCCTTCTCTAACTAACAATCTGTTTATTATTTAGTGCCACAGAAGCTACAGCTAATGTAAGGCTACAGTATTAAACTTATATTTAATAATAATAATTATTATAATAAAGTATTTGTTATTCACATTAAAAAGTGTTTAATTTATTTAATCATTATTACAAAAGAGGCTCAGAAGCTCACAGATCTTAGCTTGAGGTTAGCTTTCTTTACGTGAACTTGAGCTTAAGCTATAACACGAGCATAGCTTATCCGTGCATTCCTTTAAAGTGATCTTTTGCCTGCCTGTTGTCAGCTGAAAAACAATGTTTTACTCGTATTTTTCATTGTCGTTAACTTAGAGTGATTTTTTTCTTTGAGGTTTAAGCTTTCTAAACAACTAAAACCAGCGGATTTCGAGAAAAAGATATTTAATGGTATTCTGTTTCCTCTTAAATGACATTTTTTAAGCACTAAAATTTACAGCACGTGTCAGTAGAGATGCTATTAAAATATTGGAATAAAATAACTATAGTATTAAAGTTACGGAATTTTTCTCTGTTATGAATTTAAAGATTTTTTAAGAAATGAAACTCATTCTTGACGTGAACTGAATGCCCATCGATACAAATGGCTTAATGGAATATATTTGATAAATGTATACTAAATCATAAGTATGAATACAATAGAGTACAAATGGTACTCTTAATCCCAGAAATAAAGACGATATTAAAATATATACTTTCATGTATAGCACATAAAAGTTTTTATTTTAATTAACTGTACAATATTTGAACGATAAGAGTAATAGTGACTGTTTTTATCAATTCAATCAGTCATTCAAATAGTATTAATCAGAGTGTATCATAAATATGAAAGTTAGGAATTTTAGGAAAACATTATTATTTATTTTAATTTTATGACTGTAGGAATAATGTTATTTTATTTTATTTTTATTTACAAAATTAATATTTATGATATTGTCTTTGCTTCGGTTAAGCTAATGATCTCCATTTTGACAATTATTTGCTAAAGATTACGAAAATAAATAAGATTTTTTAATTACCGAAAATAAGAAATTAATATAAACGAATCGAAAGCATGCATTTTGAACTATTACTTGTGTATTATTTTGACTTTTATCGTTTGTAATTGAACTTATCAATAATTAAGTTCTTTCTTTCAGACTGTACTATAGAAAAACTTTTTTTGTATAGTAAGTTAAAGTAAAGAGCCTTACAGTTAAGTGTAGCTTCGTCTTTATTTTTGGATTTAAGAGTATGAATGCATTAAAATTTTGAATCAATACTTTGTAATTGCAAATGCTTTAAAGCGAATTCTTTTAGAAAAGTAATTTCAGTTCATTTAACAAATAATATAACTCAATCCATTTTTGGAATCGTTATATTTAAAACATTAGTTTTATTGAAAATCTAACTAAAAAATTAAAATTTTTAATGAGTTAATTATTAAATCAATAATTGAGAGTAAGACATTTGTTTTATTAAATGTTTGCAGCCCATTATGAAATCCATATTAAAATCATTCATCTATAATAATTCTGCATCTTTTCTGCATTGATGACAATATTACTCAATATCATTCACCTAATGCCTAATGTAATTTTTGCAAAGTATCAAAAACTCACGTACAACTTACGTCAAATGCATTTTATTTGCCATATACAATCTTAATTTAGTCATAATATAAAGAACACTGCATTTTAAAATAATTTATTGCAAATTTATACAAAATGCGAACTTTTGAAATGATTTTATATATACATTTCAAGAGCTTTTTAAAAGCTGTTATCATATCCATTGATTTAAAGTACGTATAGTATAAGTAGCTTATTTTCTCAAAATAAGAGGTGGGCTAATGCTAATAAATTTAGTAGAACAAAGATCTTTCGGATTTTAGTTTTTCGTGTTTATTTTCGAGAATCGAGAGATTTTTAAACCAATTAAAACTGTGAATTCTAATGTTAATTGTGATTTTTCAAAGAACTCTTAATTTTTTAAAATCCAGTTTCTAAATCTCTAAAAATATGAGTTTCAGAAAATGAGCAAAACTGTTGTTTTTTAAAATAGACTTTGAGAAAAATAAAATCAATTTAAAACGATCCAATATTTGGCACTCGAACCAAAATATTAATATATTTAGTGAGAAACGTGTAAATAACAATATAAGTTTAAAGTCTCGATTCAAACTTTGTTTAACTATATTTTCGTAAATTTCCATATTTTAGATGAATTTAACTTTTATAAAATAAATTTCTATAAAAATTAGTCTAAAAATAAATTGCCTCAAATAACTACTGCTTTCGTAAATCAGTTTTTCCTTTGGCAACAGATTTTTGTAAAACTTAAAACCCGAAAAATTCAATATATGAAAAGATATACATTAGCCCTGACTTTGGGAATGAATGACTGTTGAGATAGTAAAAGAAAATGTATTCCTTTTATTCCTTAAATGAAAGTCATATGGGCTTAAAATGTGTGAAATCGAGCTGTTTTATGGTCGCATTGTTTGATGTCTGGAATTTTGATGTCTCTATAAGTTTAGAAAAGTGATGATGTGATACACAACCAAATTATATGTTGTTTTTTACACTTCATAGACTTATGACAGAAAGACAGACTTCAAAAATTCCCACAAAAATTCTTATTTGAATTTAGAAATGTTTCTGATATAGGGAAAGCAGATAAATCTTGAGAATAAAAAAATAAGCGAAATATCTTTGAAATGTGTTAAAAGAATGCTAACAATTAAATAAAGACTTGAGCATTAAGAACATGACACGACATAAGATCACGTTTAGCTTACAAACACGTATTACTCTTCCAAAAGCATTTATCAAAATAAAAGAAATAGAGAAAACTTGTGTTCGGTCAGAAGCAGTGGCGAAGCAAAAAAATTTTGAGTGAGGGGCAGTTTGTATTTGTTTTTTGAGGGGCTATTTTGTATGAATAATAGCGTGTTTTACAGTTTGTATAAACATAAAAACCTTTATTGCAATAAATAAATTCATGTAATTCAAGCGTTTCAAAAAATAAAATAGAAAAAAGCTTTTTATGAAATTAATTAGTTTTCAAATTTGAGTTGAGGGGCATATTCCTCCTCTGCCACTACGCTAGCTTAGCCACTGGTCAGAAGACTAAAGTTACTATAAGTTAGCGGAAAAAAGATACAATCGATTCACTTCTTTTGAACAAAAACTAAATCGTAATATTCATTGAACTAACAAAACATAGTGTTAAGGGCCAGATAGTAGTCAAAGTCTGTGAAGTAAACTTCTCTTCTCTGTGATAGCAATCATTAAATTTGAAATTAAAGTGTAGGGCATCTCATTCAAGAGATAAATTGTAACACTTTTTTATCGAGATTTGTTTATAGTCTTTTATTTAATCCAATGGTTGGATTTCAACGGAAATTATATAAAGTAGTTGAGGATATTGTAGTTTTGTAACCAATATTACAAAATAAGCCAGATTTATGACGGCTAACACATTATGTTTACAACAATGCAGATAATAATCAACAATGAAACCAGACTTGTGTGCAAGAACTGCATTAGATTTTGTTTATTGTATTGAATTTATCTAAGAATCAGACGTATAAATCGAAGCACTCAACCAATGTTTTATTCAGATCAAACTTAATGTATTTTTTTCATTCTCATTAGCGCTCGTCCATAAAATATATACGCAGTTTTGGACCGCTTTCAAACCACTACCCCCTCTACATAGTTGTATACTTTCATATAGCCCCTTGTCGTACCTACGCTTTTTACTAGACTCCTTCCCCCCACCAGTTATGCAAAATTGGTATAAAGCTAATTCTATTACTGATTAAACTAATTATTTAAATTGATTATAATATAAATACTATCATCAGCATTATTTCCTGTGGCTTATTCTTACTTTTCACTCAAAGTCAAAGGATTGTTGTGGAGCATGCGGCGGCTTTTTAATTGCAGAATATAAACATGTTTTGCCAATTTATCCAACGATGGAAAATGTTAGAAAAATTACTGCACAGGATAAGTGGTGAAGTGCCGCCCGGAAGACCCAGAACCCTACAAATAATGTGTAGTCTTCACCAAAACTGAAAACGAAGGTTTTAGCAATTAGGTAACTAAACTTTAAGCAGCGCATCATACTTGAAAAATACAAAAATTCAATTGAAAGTTACCATATACTTATCCGAATGGGTTGAAATCGGTGTCAAATTAAAGCTTTTGAAATATATTATACATATATTGCATCAGTTATTATATAAGAATTATATTGTTTCTCTTATTAACTAAAAAATTTTGATAGAAAAATTTTAATTATTTACATAACAATAAAATAATACAATTGAATGAATGTTGAAGTTTATAATGGACCTTTAAGTAACACCTTTATAAATATTGTCTTTAATGATAGACTGATGCCGCATTGTGAAAAAGTTGTGGGCATAATCTAGTTTACTCATAAATAATTTCATCAAAATTGATCAAAGTTTATTTGCCTTTTATTGTACACTTTTGGCTGGTCCCCTCCCCAATGATTGCGTACGTACTTTATGGACAACTTTTATGAGATTGTATGTAAGTATTTATCACAATATAAAATTTCATTTTCTCCTAAAAGCTAAAGAGGATTCAAATGCTGAAAATTTTAAGCTTTATTTAAAGATGAAACCTTTTTAAAAAGTTTTTCAAATTTTAATATTACAAAATTCAGTTTTACGTTTGAAAAGCATTACCAAAACTCTATACAATCAAAGAAGTACAGGCTTTAAAATAATTCCTACTGAGACTTTAAAGTTGAAAGAAATTGAAATTTTGATGATATCTCTAAAATAGAAATTTTGCTAAAATTTTATTCTTTTCCATATTCATTGAAATTTTCTGTAATTTTAAGTCTTAACTTACATTATTGTACTTCAATCTGAATTGAATTGCGAACAGATATTCACTAATAAGGTGAGCCATTGTGGCGCAGTGGGTAAGGTGCCAGACTCATAATCATGGGTTCGCATCCCAACCTCGTCTGTTGTTCTTTGATTGCTATATGGCGGTTACATATAAATTGTTCTCGAGCAATCCCATGGCCCAACGCGTTCGCCCACAGCTAGCCCCGTAAAAATCTCACTGGTTTTCAACATAAACTTCAATGAGATCTCCTCTCATTAGGGAGCTGGCTAAAGAAAACGTATTTTTAGAAAACGTTTATTCACTAATAAAGCATCAAATGATATTAAATTTAAATTGGATTTTCAATTAACATCTGTTTAGTTAAGCTATTAATAGTAATTATTTTGAAACAATTAAAGTTTTAATTCGTAACCAAACAATTTAAAAGCTTTATTATTTATTTGTTTGAATTGAATTAAAATTAGAGAGTTTAATGTGTACTTTGTTTATAAATTCTGAGCTGTTAAATTTAATTACTAAAGTCCCGAAATGTATTTATTTGTTATGCTCAAAATATTCTGTAACATTTGCTAAAAAGCGCCTAAATATTTACTTAATACTGTACTTTTCTTTATGTATTTTAGGAAAAGTATTTGAATGTTCATAAGTTTTCAAGAATTACATTTTTGCTAAAATAACCACAAATTTTAAGCAAAAAAAAATTCCTTAACTTTGATCCCAAAATATTAAAATTTTTTATTATATGGATAAATTGTTCAAAAATGAAGTTTTTACTTGAATATTTTAACTTAAATTAAAAATTAGACCGAGGATTTGTATTAGGATATCGGATGTATTCGGATATGATAGAGATTTGTATCTTAACTCAATAGTTTTAGCAGAATTAAAAAAATTTCTATGTAAGCCAAATATCTAAAAATATATAAGATTTAAGTAAAAATCTCTATCATGTTCGGAATCCTCGGTCTGATTTGCATATAAATCATTTTTAATTTTATTCAGATCGGACTTAATTAGCAAGAAAATTAAAAGTATGCCGCCTTTGTTGTCGATAAACCGATGAACTCCCAATAATTTAATAGTTATTTTAGAAACTTAATACTTATTGCATTAATCTGTTATATTTCGAGTAAATATTTTCAAAATATAAGATATTTTAAAAACTGAATTTTTTACATAATCTCAAAGCTCACTTAAATTATTAAGATAAAGCTCCTTCAAAAAATCTAAGTTGAAGCTCAAGCTAAAGCTTACAAATGAAGCTTATGAACATCACTATTGATTACTATTAATTCGCTGTGTGAACAGAACCGTCACTTGAAGTAATGGCGACGCTTAATGAGTAGTAGTATTGGACTGGTACTGGTATTATACGGTATTATAGAGACAGAATAGATGGTAATTAACTTAATAATAAGTAATCGTATTTTGTATAGTGAAGTACTCGATATAACAGATTAAGATTAAGACAATTAACTGTATTAAAGAATTAAATAAGAAGTCTATAAGTCAATGATTTAATAAAATCACTTTAAGTAAAGCATTATATTAACAATTAGTTTAATTGGTAAAATAGATATTAATGTAGAGTAAA
>JAQGCH010003210.1:0-11026 GCA_034699485.1 Nanhermannia elegantula
CCGGTGCTTTGAAAATCAGTTGCCATAATCGAATTTTGCTATAAAGCGGGTTGCTATAATCGGGGTTATACTGTATTCAGTCATAATAACTGATACAGGAATTTGTAATTTAATCAAAAACAGTCCGAGTATTAAATCTCTTCAATTGTCCAAAGATTTTGTTAATAATACAACTATTGAAGCATTCACTCAAAGAGCGAATAATAATCAGAAAATATTTATTAAACTTTTAAACTTTATTATTAATAATTTAATAAATCAAATAAAAGATTAATTACATTGAAGTAAAAAGTTTTGAACTAATAATTATTAATCTTTACTTATAGTTAGTAAAAGTATAGGCTTTTTGTGTATATTTTTAATTTTTTAAAATTCTATTTATGCCTATTAAATAAAAATGTAATTCGGGTAAAATTTTTGTGACATATTATTAATCTTTTTAATTATTTAAAAATTGTATTCACATCTCATAGACATATACAATAAATGATTTAAACAATAAGTAAATTGTATTTTATTATAAGATCTTTTGCTGACCAAAAGTTGTGTCAATATCAGCGGTCACTTAACAATTATTTTGATTTATGAAAATCGAGACCATCAATAGCCACACTATTGCCACACCGTAGCCACTGAACCAAACACTGGTACATAAAACCTAAATAATGATACTGTATTAAGCTTTGATTTATAGGAAAAGATATTTGGTTATGATATAAAATATGGAATTTTAAAATATTTGACATATATTTTTTTGCTGAGAACTTGTAAAATATAATTTCTAATAATAGGTAATAAAATGAAAATGATATATATTTACTCATTAAAGATCTTATAGCAGCCAAAAGTTTTGTTAATTTTGGGCACACAGATACTCTTATGAGAATTGAGTTGAGACGGATGTGCAAATGATTGTCCACAGTCGCACTTAAAGAAACGGCTTCTCAAATGAGAGCACAATCCACTTTCTGATGAAAAATTTGCTTTACATGCTTTGCATTGAAACACCTTTTTATCGCGATCTGCGAACAGCTTTTTTGAAGGCATTTTTAAACTATATGTTTGGTTCTCTATAATAATAAAATCATTTAAATCAAAATTTGAAAAAAATTTACTTTTGAAAACATAAGATACATGTATTAAAAATGTATTGTTTATTAAGTATAAATTTCAAAGTTCTATAACTATTATATTGATATCTGTATTAATTCTTATATAAAATAAATTTTTACTCACACTTCAATTTTCTATAACTTTTATGTTTCAATTGAGGACTATTTGCTTTTAGACTGAACTTAAACTTTGAAGAAAGTAAGTTATGTTCTAATTTGCAGAGAATTTCTATTTAAATAAAAATATATTGAAGGCTAATAATGCTTACACTGCAAAGCACTTACACAGAGCTGATGCTAAAAATGTGATCATTAAGCCAAAAAAAATATAAGAAAACTTTTGTATTAATTTTAAGAAATTTTACCATACAATTAATACTTTGAAACACACTAAAAAATTTGAATTTATTATAATTATTTTTTGATATTTTATACAAAATAATATCTTAAAAATGAGTTAAAATTACCACTAATTTTTTGTATTGAAGCATAATGTTAATCATGTCTGACTCATTTTTATAATTGCATTTGAAATGTTTTCAAATATTTTTGAAAATAAGAGTAGGTTTGTTTTTTACGTTTGCTTCATATTATTACATTTACTACTGTAGGATTACAAGTATACGAGCATTATTTGGCACAAAAAGTGTTTTTAAATTGCTCGCGTGAAGAGCAATGGCTTAGTTATTTGTAAATACTGAGATATCGCAAAAATGAGCTTGTAATCAATTTTTGCTATTCTAAGCAAATATGTGCGCCAATTGCCCCGCAGTTACCAAATAAAGATATATTTAACATAATTTTCTGATAAACCCATTTGCTTGTATTTATTTTATAGGTAAGCACTCAATGTATTTTCACTATAAAATAGCAGTAGAATGACATTGAAGAAAGGGATTATAAAATAAAGAAATTATTATTCATTTACAGTTTCTTTCATATAATATATGTTTATTAAACTTATAATTTACAGATATTGTAAAGCAAGCACAGATAATATATCGAGATCTCTTACATTTTTGTGTCTGTATATTAATAAAATATTTTATTTTCATTCATAAACTTTATCCAATACTAGGAGAAATCTTAATAGGTTCATGATTTTTGGGGTGGGGTACATATGACCCATGTATTTTTCAGCATTATTCAGTTAGAGATTTTGTACTTAATTTATCAAAAAAACAAAAATTGAAAGTTTGCAAAGTATGCGACTATATTATCAATAAAATTAACAATGTCACAGTTTTGTACAGTCAAACTATAGTTTGAGTATATACGCTGTATGCTTTCTCTTGTGGTGTTCTAGTATCGAGAGAAAGGCCAGTCTTGCCACCAATGGTTGATTTTAAATATTGTCGAAGAAGCTGCCGCTGATTTAAAAATCTTCTTTCATCCTTAATCCGTTGTTTTAAATCATCCATAATATCAGGCATATTACTGTATAATATTCGAAAAATGAATTATAATTAAAATTATCAGTTTCTTAATTAATTTTTTACAATTTATCTCATATTTCTTGATATGCGTTAAAAATGATAAACTCATGCAAACAGAAATAAATAAAATAAAATATTTAATCTTGCTCATTTGTAATCCTTTGGTAGACCCCAACTCACCCCATTACTGCGTGCGTACTTTATGTACGAGCTTTTTTTAAAGAAAAAGCATAATAAGGAAAATCTGGTTCAATGATTGGTAAAATCATTGAAATACAGGCTAAAGTTAAAAAGTTGCAAATAAGTTAAATCAAAAGATATATAACTGATAAATAGTGTAGCGCATAAGCTAATACAGTAATACCTCGATATAGTGAATTGATGGGGACTAACATTTTGTATTCACTATAAAGAGGCAACTTTAACATTAGATTTATAATAAGGAACCTGAAACTTGCGTTCACTATAAAGAGGATTCACTATATCGAGGTTCACTATATCGAGGTTCACTATATCGAGGTTCACTATATCGAGGTATTACTGTATTTTGCTGTGATGAGCTTACTAAAAAGCCAAATTTCACTCACAAAAGCTCAGCCAATTTTTGTTTAACCCAAACTCATAGATTTGAGCTTATTAGATTATTTTGTAATACTTAAAATATGAGTGAATCAGTTGAAGAAAGCGCTAATTTTAAAAGAACTGAAATGAGAAAAAACATCAAAGTTTTGCTTTTAAAATATAATTATTGCAATCATCACTTTATATTAATTAAATTTCTATTAATTTTTTACTTTAAAACTCATTTTGAATTTAATTATATGGATAGAGTAATAGTTAAATAGTTGATTAAACACAAATACCAAAAAAGAGGTTAAGTGACGTTGGCACCTTTTTCAAATGACTTACTCATATGTAGAATATTAATAAATAAGTTGTAATATATAAATATATATATAAGCTGAAAAATAATTTCTATTATAACCAATGTACCATATATGGCAATAGATTATGAAAAAAATTTTAAATGAAAATAATAGCTTCTCTTAATACCAATTACTACCATCTATCAGATTTATAATATATCGTGTTTTTGATTAATATATTAGAATCTTATGTGGATTTTTAAAATTTTTTGTAAATTTTTATACTAAAATATTGCAGGAAAAAAATTCCTATAATGTATTAAAATAGAGAATTATATTTACTCATTATAGATATACATATGTTCAAAAGATTCGCTAGTTTTTCGGCGGCCACAGACATTGGCATGAGGAAAGAGTTCCCACTGATGTACATATGCATTCCCGCAACCAAACGGACACTTAAACACACGGATTGCCAGGTGATTGTATAATGCACTTTGTGTTGGAAATTTTGCATTACACGTTTGACATTCAAATACTTTTGTTGACAGCATTTTTAAATTATATTTCGAAACGTTCTCTATAGTAATCATAGTAAAAAATCATTTAATTTTAAATTTTTACTTAAAAAAATTAAAATATTGAATATAATAAATATTTTATTAATTTAATAAGCATTATATTTAAATATAACTATTATATTGATGTTAATTATTAGAAAAATAAAAGTTTTACTTTACATTTGAATGTTATTTAACTTAATCCAAAAGCTTTAGCTTTTTATTTCTGAATTGCAATGAAAACTATTGCATATACTCTAACCTTAACTTTTACTAAAGAGTATTATCTTTTATGTGACGAATTTCTATTTAAATATAAACATTTTGAAGCCTAATAATGGTAAGCTTTGACTCGCATAGAGCTAATGTCAAAAATATGCAACAGAATTGTGTTATACATTTTGAGATACATTTACTATTCAACTAATACACTGAAACCCATTTATAGTAAATATAATCTAATATTTTTAAATCTCATATCTATTATACATAAAAATATAAGGTCAAAAACTAATTAAAAGATAAATTAATTTTACAATTTTAAACAAAATGTAAATCACCCTGGACAATTTCTTTGTCATTGTAATTGACAAGGTGTAAGATTGAGGTTTACTTTAGCTTTCACTGATGTGTTTTATTTTTTGGCACAAAAAGTGTTTTTAGTTTATTTAAATGAAGACTAATGGCTCGTTATTTGGGTTTTTGTTCATAAATATCAAATGTACATAATTTTTTACATTAGCCTAAAAGTTAGGTATTAACGGTTAAATTTTTCAGAAAATGTCAAAGGGGGGGATCAAAGGATACATTTTGGAAAAACTTGGAAAAAATCAAAGGGGGGACCAAGGTACGATTTTTGAGATTCTGAAAACCTTGGGGGGAGGGGTGCACACCCATAGCAAACCCATACCTTGCGCATGTATGCTTTAACCATTATTTAAATATTTAAAATATTAATCTGCACACAAGAATTAAATAGGTATGATTTCAATTCACGTCTGACAAGAGCTTTTATGGAGTTTTATACAGTTAAAAAAATAAAAATTCAAAATACAAGCAAAACTATAAATATTTGAATTCAAAAGAAAGATACAGATATTTATTAAGTATTAGAGTAAACCTGAAACAATAGTGGTCTAAAAGGTTTTTTAAACCATACGTTTGGCAACCTTAGGGTTAATGTAAAGAGTACTGCAGTAAACACCCCTCTAAAACAACTCCTTATGAACTGAAAACAGATACAATTTAAGAGATTCATTTTGATAATAATTTGTTGCATTAATCAACATATAATTGATTAAATAAAATTTTTGCAAAAATATTTTCAAAATGTTTTAACCCAAGTATTATTTAATTGTAATAACTAATTGATTCCATTTTTTTATGTGAGAACTATAATTTTGAGTTCATTATTCTGATGATTAGCTTTTTAAGATACATGCGGTTCAAAATTAAAATATTAACTGATATTAATAGAAAATAGAAATAAATAAACAAATATTTGAAGTGTAATCACATATTTATTTAAAAATTATGTTAAAAATATGCGATTGAAAGCTTTCATTATTTTAATAGATATATACAATTGCTGTCCTATTATTGTCGTTCTTCAATTCCAACGATAGCAGTATTAGCTGTACACAAAACTGTCCCTGGTTTAAACTTAAGCGGAACTTCAGTATTAGGAGTTTTCACAAATCTGAATCTTCGGACAATTTGTGCCAAACCTAACTTTGCTTCCATTAAACCAAATCTCATTGCAACACAATTTCGAGGACCGGCTCCAAAAGGAATATATGTGTACGGAATTAATTGGTCTCGATTTTGAGGAAGAAATCTTTCGGGAATGAATCGGTGCGGATTCGGATAATATTCCTCTGAACGATGAATGGCAATAATGGAAATTTCAATTTGTTGTCCTTTAGAAAGTTTGATTCCAGTATCGCCTAATTTGAGTCCATCAGATGATACCTGTCTCTCGAGTTTCAAAGAAGGCGGATATAGGCGTAAAGTCTCTGATAAAACTGCGTCCAAATACGGTAATTTCGCGAGAGTTTCATAACTTATTTCTCCGTTTGAATCAATCGCTAAATTCACTTCTTTATATAGTTTTTCTTGTGATTCAGGATTGAGAGTCAGTTCGTATAAACAGAATGTTAAAGTGGTTGTAATTGTCTCATAGCCTGGTAAGTAGAGTTTTATGAGTTTCAAATTTTCAATTTATTTGAGTTTAAGTTTGAGTTTCAAACTTTAAGTTCAATTTGAGTGAATTTAAGTTAAAGTTTTTAGTAAAAAAAATTTGATTTTGAGTTAAAGTTTTTAAAAATTAAAATAATTTAAGTTTAAGTTTTCTGAGTTTAAGTTTAAGTTTAAGTTTAAGTTAACTTTAACTTAAATTCAAATTACTTTAGGTTAAACTCAAATATTTAAGTTAACTCAAAAAGCATTACCTGCGAGGAAGAAAATCAACGCTTGACCCAGTATTTCATCTTCAGTCAAGTACTTATTATCGACTTTAATATTTAACTCTTCTTTTTCTTTAAAAACAATTTTTTTGGATCAAAAATGAAAAGACAATTAGAATAAAAAAATATGTTTTATATTAAAAAAGTTATATTCAGTAAAAAATAAAATATAAAGCGATAAAACTTTAAATTTATTTAATAAAGAGATAGATATTTAAATGTTCTGTGAATAGAAAGCTGTCTTTACCCTGATTGAGATGATGAGCTTCAGCTTCATTTATATCACTTTTGTCGGGAATGCTTTCCTTATCATTTTCTGCATTCATTAGTAGTTCAATAAAATCATTATATTTTGTATTATTATTGCGTCTCATTTTCATCAATTTTCGGGTGATATCAAAATAGAATTGAGTCGAGGCGTCGTCCAAATTAGACTTGATATTCAGTGCTTTTAAAATAATTGAAGGAAAAAGTAATGGAGGAATAATTTTTCTCAGATTAAAATCAAGTATGTATTTAGCATTGGCTACGAAGGGGTCGTTTCTATCTTTATGTGCATTTGTTTTAGTAGCAAAAGCACAGTTCGCGATCACATCCATAGAATAGTTGCCGAATATGTCTCTTAAATCAATATCTTTTCCATCTTTAGCATATATTTGCAGAGCGTCTAAAAAGTTTTGCACACATTCTCCAATCAATGGATACATTTTCTTGATTCTCCCGGTCGTAAAAGTTGGACTAACTATAGATCTCACTCTTTTCCAGTCATTACCCATTAATGTAGTCAAACGCCTGTTAACTATTGCGTGCTCTGGTTTTGCTGATCTTCGATTAATGAAATGATTGAAATCTTTGATGCAAATTATTTTAACTAACTCTGGATCAGCAACTCTTAAGATGGGCTGATTTCCCCAGTAGACTCTGAAAATGGTCTGTGCATTAGTACAAGACTTGTATGGAGAATGCATTCTTATACTACTATGGAATTCTCAAATAGGATTTAATTTTTAAAAGCAGGTATAGAACTCTCAGTGAAATTAAGATTTAAAAACCAGTACACGTATATCAATTGTCTTTTGAAGAACATGAATCAATAATTTGGTGGCGAAATAACCTCATAATTTACCCAAATTTATCAAAAATGGCTGCAAATTTCTTAGCCCTCAATTAACCTTAGTCCTCAAGGCTAAAAATTTCTTTAGCCTTTAGTCGAAGGCTAAGACTAGCGGGCTAAAAAAAATATCAGCAGGGCTAAGGCTAAGGATAAGCGTTTAGCCTTAGCCTTAGCCTTTAGCCTTATTCGGTACACTAGTACAAGTATAGAATAACATCTGTATAGTTGAAAATGTAGCTGAATCTGATGCCAACTCATTATTCAAGAAAATGTGTTTATAAACACTTAATAATCTCAACCACGGATGGCCATGTGGTAGAGGATAGCATACCCCCACACATGAGGTAAACATGTATACCTCCCCCCTAGCAAACGAGAAAGTTAATATGGGATTCTATAGGAGCACCCCAGGCCAAAGTTAAAATTTTAAAAATACCTCCCTGCAACGTCGACCTTGGTCATCTCTAATCTCAACCTAAACTTAAAAAACAATTGGATTATAATCAGAGTTCGCCAAAGTGGGTGTATGGGGTGTAAACCCCCCTGAAAAGTTGAAAAACTGGACCCCCCAAGGTTTTTTCTAAATTTAAATGTTCAAAATTAAGTTTAAATAATTAAATTAATAGATAAATATGCAAAACTGAAAGCTTATAGAAATTATATGATCAAAATTAATTTTGAAAATTTATTTCATTTATATGAGAGAAGTCTTAAAATCAAATCTTGCTTTCATTGAAGACAAAATAAATATTAAATATATGACTAACTGCATAAAATAGTTAAATCATAAGTATTGTAATAAGTAATAAGTATTGAGTATTAAATAAGTAATAACAGTTTCAAAAGTCTTATCAAAAATTAGATATAGGGATCACCGTTTTCGGCTTGAGCTGGTAAAAGCCGAAAAAACCGCCGATAGAGGGGTGTGGGCTTTCAGCGTGAACCGGAAGACTGGGAATTCTTGTTTTCAAACACATGTTTATGAAAAGTATAAACTTTAAGGCTTATGTTTATTAATGTTGTATAGTGTGACCTATAGTGTGACCTTTAAACCTTAAGGTAAACTCCTTGACTGCTGTCAAAGCCATAGTGGAAGCTATAGTTTTGACAGAGAGCTAAAGAGTCAAAATATTTTAGCATATTATGCATTACTTTATGATACATTCAAATTTGATTGAAACACAATATTTTAATACCCATAAAGCTTTCCATATTTCTTAAACCAGTCCAACTCTAAAACAGGCATTGGAGTAAAAAATAAATCGTAAAGATTCCCGAAAACGATTGTAGGCTTCGGTCCTTTAACACCTCTTTCCGTCCAATACTTAAAATTTCTTCTTAAATACCTTAAAATGGTTGTAAAGAAGTTGAAAAGAATTTACAAAATAGAAAGTAAAAGCCTTTTACTGTGTGTCAAACTTACGCATATATAAGAAGTAAAGCGGACAAAATGGAAAATAAATACCACGATTGAAATGCACTCATTATTTAGTTAAATAGAATTAATTTACTAAAACTTTGATACGATTTTAAAAAGTAAATTAAAACTCGAGAAAAAGACAATCTTTTTATACTAATAGTTTGCATAATCAATATGTTAATTTATCAATACATAGTTTATCTTATAGATTACTTTAAGTTGTTTTTAAAAAGCTAGACAGTAGACAACAAGAAAGTAGGTGAGCAGTAATAAGCAGGATTGTCACCTGTCCAGTTTTCCGCTGGACAGTCCTGTTTTGCAGAGCTGTAAAAAAGAGGACAATTTGATTATAATTTTTTGTACAAATGAGTCAAACTGTAAAAAGAGAGTATAAGCTTCACATAAGTAATGTATTCATAAATGAAATACTTCTTAAACGAAGACAATTACAAATCCGTACAAATATACTTATAATTCATGAAAATGTTTTTGTAACTAATTCTGTGTTTTGGGAAAATATGAGAAAAATATTTTTAGTACGTTTGTTAGTATGTTTCATATTTTTCTGTCCAGTTTTGATGTGGAAATAGGTGGCAATTCTTGTGGTGGGGATTTGATTGTTAAAGTAAGTTTAAAATTAAAATACAATTTGTTGACATTAATGCAACACTAAATTAGATATAATTTGTTTAATTATTATGATTTTACGTTTAATAAATTACAGGTATATTTGTTTTATTAAATAGTTCTGTTTATTCAAGTGTAAGTTTAACTCGTTTAGTACATTGTCGGTCAACTCATTGAGGCTTAAGGGCCGGATTAATACATAGCATGCTTCAAGAGGGCTAACAATAAAGAACAATTTTTAAAAAACATTTTAATTAATTAATTGTTTAAATAACAGATCAATAACAAATCTGATAAAGTTTTTGGTTAATAATCACATCTATATTTGGTTTTTTCTTATTTGCGAGTAATTTCATTCGAGCATTTATGGGTTCGTCACTCGTTTGGTGTCTGTTTAGATTTATTTAATTAACCAAAAACATTTGTTCGCACAAATACATACTGCCAAACATTGACATAACTCCCATTGCATTTTGAATAATAGATTTGAATGAATGTGAATCAGTTCCATTTGAATTTGAAATCAGGAATACGAAAATCTCGAAATATATCTTCAAATTCAATCTTCAATAACTTTATAACATCATTATATTTTAGATATTTAAAGCTTAAAGCAGAATAATGTTCTGCAATTATTTTACAAGAAAAATGAAACAATTTTTTTCAATTAAGTTTCTTTTCAAACAACTGCTTATATCTTTGTTAACATAAATCCTTTTAGGCTTTGGGATCCAAAAATTTTGATGAGCGGACCGGATCCAGCCCTGGGGCTGTATGTTGGTGGACAATGGTTTAGTAACTGAGGGAGAACTCATGTAACAGCCCAGATAAGCCTGAAGAGATCTCCCGAAACGTGCATATTGAAGGTGGCGACCAATATCTCACAATATAAAGAGAGTAAATAAAACTTTAACTCTTTTTAACTGATAAACTTGAATCTCAACTTATACTGTAGTAATGATTGACTAATGAGTCTTAAGTTTCAAGTTCAAAACTTAAAATCAGTTTAAAGGTCTCTTTACTATCTTTACACACGTGTAATAAAAATATAGACAAGGTTATTTTTCAACATACTATTGATATAGAGAAATAGATAAAATGTTTATATTACATAATCAAAGAAAATCTAACTGCAAAAAAAGAAAATCCCAAGAAAATAATTTAGAAATAATATACATATACCTTAATTTTTTATTCATTTTCAATCCAGAATTATTTAATATAGAAAAAATATGAATTTATACCCATTAATGCTGTCCATAGGCTCAGGCTGAGCCCAGGCTGAGCCCAGGCTAGCCTAGGCTCCAGGCTCGGCTCGAGGGCCCTTTTTGAGCCTGAGGCTCAGGCTGTGGGGCTTTGAGCCTAGGCTCAGGCTCGAGGCTCATGCTCTGAGCCTGATAAAAATGTATGCAAAACAACCCCTGAA
>JAQGCH010003211.1:0-11025 GCA_034699485.1 Nanhermannia elegantula
CGCTGGGCCAGATGGCTGCGCAACGCCGCAAAATCGAAACTCGCGGGATCCTGTGATTGTCTGTCGGCCCAAAAGAACACCGCATAGTATGAGTGAATTCGATGAACCGGACGATGAAGATGGACATAATGGTAGGACTTATACGTCTGGACATAATCGGCTCTATTATCACACCACGTCTTGTATACCAATAAGACCACAAGAAATGGATTACGACAGTGAGGCTGAAAATGATCCGCAATGGATGAAAGAGAAGACACAACTGGTATGCAGTCATTTGTTTTGCGCCATATCTTGTTAAACCATTTATAAAGAGTTTTAATTATTTTCTCAATCATTAAAAGTAATCCAATATTTGAAAACTTTTTTACATTTACCGCATTATTACATTTTAAACCCGCGCGCTATCGACCCCATCGACCCAACCCAACCAAACTAATTACCGGTTGTGTTGGTTCGGGTGGATATATAACTATTTAAAATGCTATACTCTCCGCGTCATTGGCAATATGTTTAATATAAAAAAGTACTGAAATACCAATCGGGTTTCCATTAAATGAATGATACTTTTAATTTACAAATATTAAAAAATAAAGTATTGATCACTGATCAGTGCATGTCTTTCACTAAAATAGATGATCGATGAGTTTACTGATGTAAATGAAGGCGAAAAAGAAGTGATGAAAATGTGGAATTTGCATATCATGAGAAACGGGTTTGTTTTGCAGTGAACTTAATTTAGTTTAATTGTAAAAATTTGATAAACCATTTGATTAGATTTGTGGGCGACTGTCAAATACCATTGGCGTGTCATATGTTCGTAGAGAGCAAAGGAATAGAGCTGATTGAGAAGAAATTGTATAGAAATTTCATTTTGCATTTGTGTAATCTTTATGACTTCGGTCTATTGAATGCGTCCGCTTTAGTCGAAATTGTCAAAGAATTCGATCAGAAGCACAAACAATACCGGCAACAACTTCTACGGCAAGACACCGAACAGTTAGCTGTCAAACAAGAACTTGAATCACATGTTTCTAAACGTTTTTAATATTTATTAAATTTTTACTGTAGTGTAATTTTATTTCTTTATTCAAATTAATAATTTTGTACATTATTATCGATTATATATTTTAAGGAATGATTTTTTAAGTAATATCCAATTTTAAAATCTAGTATTGTTTAGGTTTCTAATCATATAATCTTATATTTAAAATCATGTAATTTTTACTAAACTTTATAGTATTTCAATTCACGATTATTTCATAATTTTTTAAATGTTAATCTTTGAATAAAAATTCATTGATTTTTTAGCTCCAATTTTGTTTGTATTATTTGTATTACATTTACATAAATATAATATTGTGTTTCAGGTATTATTGTATACAAGATATCAAAAAAATGATTAGAAATAAACATATAATATCTTTTGATATGAGATACATGACATGGATATAACAAATAATATGAGTTAATATAGAATGTTAGCTGTTTTAGGACAAGATTTAAGAAGTTTCTATGTCTTAAAATTGGACAAATTAGTGCACAGAATAAGAGTACTGTACTTGCAATGAAAAAATATAACTGTAATGCTATGCAATATAAATAAGGAGAGCAATCAACCCAATCAACAAGTAAGTAAAATTCGATTATTTAATCTTTTTGGAGCAAAAGCTCCAAAGTATTGCATTTGATTCCCATTGAATTATGTATGTTATGCCATCACACTATCAATTATTAATGAAAGACTTCCAGACATGTCACACAATTTAAATTGCAATTCTTACTACTGGTCTAATATCAAGAACTCTCTGCTCTTATTCTTAAAACTTATATTAAATGAAAAGCAGTTGAAAAACGAATTGATTTGAAACGAACTGATCAGAAATGCACATAAATAAGCGTTGAATGAATGCGTGAGCGTTCACTTCCTTCACAAGTTATTAACTTATACTTTGAATAGAAAAATGACTACAAATTTATTTTCATAATATATTTGCTATTTATTGCCAATTATTCATTCTGTATATCACTTATTGAACTAATATATAGTTAGGTTCATATATAGTTAGGTTCATACATATGAATGTTAAAAATAAAATTATTTTATTTTGTTCTGTGCTTTTATAATACGTTTTTGTTTTCAATAATACAACGGAAGGCTTTGTTTTGTTCTTCGCTTTAAAATAATGAGTTTATAGGAAAAAATTGCATGAAATAAAAAGGTTTGCATTCTAACAAAACATCTGTTTTTCATATGATATCTAGAATCAGACTCTGGAAAGTGAGCCGAGAGCTTATTTGCAACTTTGGCCAAACAAAAATCTGTTGCTTTAAATATTTTCATAAATAATTGAGTTTTATTCTATAAATTAGTTTAGCTTATAGAGAAAATGATTTATATAGCTATAAAGTTTCTAAATAAAAATTATGCAGAAATATAATGCAGCAGAAAAGTGATAAGTTCTTAACTGACTCCAGAATTTGTTCATTTTCTATACTATGAAGGTTCTTATGGCTGCTAAAATCCAGAGGTTATCCTTTCGGCAAATTTTGAGATTCCAGAGAAGGTCTAATCACAGGATATGAAATAAAAAAATATAACGGAACCAAAAACATTTTCTGGAATTAAAAAACATCAAAATCGAAGCTTCAATTTTGCTGAAGATTTTAAAATCCTAAAAATTGAACCATAAGTTTGATTTAGTATAAGAAAAAGTTTTACAGCACAGCTTACATGAAAAAATTTTTCCCCAATATTAAAGCGAAGGTCTTTCAAGAGTTGTGGTTAGGATTGACAAAATGAGGCTGTTATAGCCTGTAATAGCCTAATATTGTTAATAGCCATAAATTTGAAGTAATATTTTTAAGTTAACATTCACTAACTCTTAAGTTTCTATTACTTTAATTCTGGCAATAAATACCATAAAATCCTATCTCTATCTAAAACATAGCCATCAATTTTTTCTTTGCTAAAATTACTATTTCGTGCATTTATTACGTTACACAAAAATGGGCCATTGTTGAGCCCTATCCTCCATATGTAACACTTACCTTTGATCCCGATCCTTCCCCTATAGTGTAGCGTTACATTGCTTTTATTGATTCGTTCAATTCACTAAAATTCATTTATATTGTTGACAAAAATGTCTATATTTTTGGTTTTAAACCGGTTTACCAAAAAAAACAACGTTACCCCCTTCCCAAAGTAACGCTCTGACCCCTACCTACCCCTTTTTGTGTAACGAAATTAATGGACACATAGCCTAATATGAACTTCGGTACAAACGACTCATTGCATTACACATTATAGACATTTCTCTTATTAACTTACATTTGATGAAATACATTAAAGTTAGCGATGCATTCAAGTAGGGTAACAAAAATAGAGTTGAGCATTCCTTTCATTTAAGAAAATGTTAGCAGAGTATAGTGTGTAGTGTATAGTGAACGTCCATTCGCTATTGTATTTGACGCATCAAATTATTTATGCTACGCATCACTCTTACAGTTACTTAGACTTGACTCTCTTCATCAGTACTTCTTCAGAGCCTATTTGCAAATTCAAAGTAAAACTATTTTTTTGTTTTGTAAATATCGGACTTTAATGCTCGAAGTTTTTAATAATAATCAAAGAAAATAAAAGTGGTGCACATCTGACACAAACAGAATTATTCTTGAGTCGCATTCTTTATTTATTTTCGCTGTGAGCCTCAGATCTCAAGAGATTATATATTGAAAGATTGTTATTTGCTTTGCCTTGTTTTATGACCCATACATATACTAAAGAAATCCTATACATATACTATCCTTTGGGAGTAAACAGTGCCTCTCTTGGGAAAGACAGTGTTCTTGAAGCTAATTTTCTTCGTAGATTTAGTTATTCAAATAGAACACAAAACTTGGATTTATATGTGAATCAAAATAAAATACATGCTCACTTATATTCAATATACCTATTGTACATAATTAGAGAAACTATAAGCATTTTTACTATTTTTGTCTCTCATTCAATCAATTCTAGCGTTAAATGAGTTAAATAAGTGTTAAAAAACATTTTAAATATTGTTTATTTTAATTAATTATGCGATAATATATGCGATTCTATATCTGAATTCTTTAAAACTGAATAAATATAAATTTTTGCCAAGAATGATGAGAAAAATGTGTGATAAGAAGGCAGTGCTCGTGCTAATTCTCAGAGGTCACACGCTCATAGTCGAGCATTGAAAACACAGATCAAGGTCCGTTCGTTAAAGGAGCTTAAGCTCTATTTTGAAGCCAAGCTGCCGAACGCAAATGAAGCTTGACTTGGCTTGAATGCCAATAGAGTCAGTACAATTTAAAACTGCTATTTACATGTCAATAGAGGTCACTTCAATGAAATTCAAGTCAAGCCAAACTCCTTTCCCGAATGGAATGGAGCTTAAGCTTGAGCTTTATTTTGAAGCCAAGCTCGATTGCCGAACATGCCTTTATAGTGATGTAAATTATATATTTCATATAGCTTCAAAGTCAGACTCAATGCTGAGGCTAAATGATTGTTGAGCCCAGATTCAGTGATGGGAGCTAGGCTCAGTCAGGCTAAAGCCTAGTGAAACTTAGCATCACTATTTATAAAAAGAGAATTTATAATAAGTGGAGTTATAATATGAAATACATGTGAGTAATAATTAAAATAGTGCATAAATGAGAGGTTCTCAGACAAAAATGGGTCACAAAATTGAAATTTTATCAAAAAATTCCTTGGAATGTGGGTTACGACCAAAAAAGTATGAAAACAGCTGCGATAGACAATACATACAGAATAACACACTAACAAGTGAGAGTCGAATGAAGTTTGAGGCCATTCATAATTAAAGGCACTAAACAGAAAAAATGAAAGATCAAAGAATCTTTCAAATTGACTTATACTAAAATGCCTAGAAATTATTGAGGGGTCATATAGCTGGGTACGGGCGTGTTTGGACCTTTCGCAATAATTTTTTTAAATAAGCAATACTTAACTTATCAAAAATGGAATTTTTATATCTATTCTAAACAAAAAATTGATATAAAGTTTAAGTGTATGTCAATACTGTCATTTGGCTTAAAAGCAATTTAGAACAAAACAATAATAACATTCAATAATCGTCTTTACCAGTAATTTATTTAGAATGAAACAAAAGCGCATATTATACAAAACTATTTTTAATACTGCATACAAACTTTTAAAGCACAGATTTATTATTAGTTGACTTCTATTAATGAATCTTTAAGACTCTTTAATTACGTTTCATTTATTCTTTAACATAAATTCAGTTAAAGCTCTCTATTCTGAAATTGCTGAGTATTTGGATAAGAGCTAAGGTTAGCTTCTTTTGCTGTTCAAACCTTAAGCTTGATCTAAAATATTTGCTTCGAAAGCATTACTTAAACAATAAACTTAAGGCATATATTATTTTAGTAACTTATTTCTTTCAACAGTTTAACTCAATTGCATTAGTGTTTGGTTATTCAGTCACAAATTTTTATTAGATCTCGAATTAGATGTGCTCTACTTAAAAATGAATCACTAGATAATTATTAGAAGCTATTTCTTATATAAAGTAGATTTTGTCACGATATACACATTTGCGTTTTGTTATCACCTTTTAACTTATTAATAATACAGTAAAGTACTCAATAAATATGTGCCTGCATAACAAAAATGATTTTATGCATAATACATGATTCAAGTGACAAAATTTTAATGCAAAATAAATAAAAAATCATTCAAAGTTTTAACTTAGTGTTTGTTGAGATGGTTTTGTAATTATAATTATTATTTTAATAAAATTGTTTAATAGGATACTTCAAATTTTGAAAGGATACCAAAATTTTGCTCTTTTATACTTTTAAATTTGTTTTGAGAAAACTTTTCTCTAATAAACGATGAATTCAAGTATCAGATTAGAAATCATGCGAATAAGCAGTATTCTAGGCCTTGAGGCCTAGTTTTGAGCTTAAAATAGAAAATCAATCTATTTGTAAATTCATATCATGAGCTTAAAGGGAAGCTGTGTTTTATTATAACTTTATGTTTATTAAATTATTTAAGTTTTATCACTGATTTAATGGTAAATTTGCTTTCTTTGGATTGTAAGTCAATCAATGAGACAACTGTTCAGTTTCAATTTGATGGCTTGAATGTAAAACTGACAAATTTTGTTTAACCAAAATATTGATGATCAAAATGAATGTGTCAGAGATAGCGTTCTCAAAAGCTATGAAAAGTCATAACCATTAGGAGAGTTCTCTCTACTCAAAGTACTGAAGAGACGGAATTCGTCAAATTCAAGCCTTAGGCTCAAATCTTATAAAGAAAGTCGTACATCATTTCTTGTGGTTTATGGCCGCGAAGCCTATGAACAAAACAATCCTTTAATAACACTAAAACACATACATCAAAGAGTGTTTTAATTAAATCCTATTTTTCTAAATAATTTAGACAACGAAATAAATTTACTTAAAATCACCATAATTTACAATATATATAAATTGATTCTATCCTTAAATTGATTTTTCAAAAATTCAAGTCAACAGCAAGAAGGGTCACTATTACTAATGATAAGATGTCAAATATTGACCGTTAAGGTAAACAACCAAAAAGTTTACCATTGAGTTCACTTTCATATCCTGACAGAATGAGTTCTTATTTAAAATGTAAAATCCGTGAATATATTGAATGCAAACGAGAACTTCAATATTTAGTGACTTTACTTTAAAAAGTATTTCTCTTCTTCTATTACTTGAAAGGCATGAATTGCTTTAAGTTTAAAATAAATATGATTTCAAAAGTTTCTTGAAATATACTGGCATTCAAAAGAAATGGTTAATTTTGTGAATCTGCCAAAAGTAAAAACCATTGAATTTAAATATTTGAGTTCAGTTCAACAGATTCTTCGAATGTTTTTTGTAAAATTTATTTCTCGGTATATTTTTTAAAAGTGATGATTTAGTTTAATGAAAATTGAGTGCATTTATGTTGATTCGTCCTTTTTTTGTTTAATTGTTTTAAAAATCTAATCTTCAAAAGTGCATTTCAATTGAAGGCGTCATTAAAGTCGGTGAAAACTATCTCATTCAGTATATTCTTTGCTAAAGTATCACAAAAGTAATGTTTGCGCATAAGTTATATTACTGAATATGATATCATATATTTTTGAGCTTAATTAGTTTCCCAGCTATCTTGTTTAGTGCAGTGTTTGCCTTAAGATATGAATTTCAAACCTGATAAATATATTATCAAAAATTGGTTAGTTTGCATACTTTCGGTCCATTTTTACCATATAAAATTTGTAAGACTTCATCGATTATATCTATGGATATTGTAGGTAGCATTACATGGTTTCCTAAACCAATTATTCCTTCAATAAAAATCCTTCTCAACATGTATTTTATTACATGTTTGAAACTCAAACTCAATCTTATAATAAGTTTGCATTTATATACTTTGTATATACAAAAGTAATGCAAATATTTGATACCTTAATTTTTGAAAACGAAATCAAATCAAATAATTCGTTAAAAAGTCAATTCTAAAAAAAATTGAAAGCTTCACTGTATTAAAAAATCTTTGATTCGCAATTGATAGGAATTTTTGAGTCAATTTTGTAACTTTTTAAATACTGAATTAAAATTGTTACTAAAAAGAACAAGAGGTCAGTTTGTAGTAAATACACTGCATTTGCCTATTGACCGAGATTTGATTCGAGACGAGGATCATTCTCAGAGTCAGTTGTGAGGTGGACCTATCGTCGGTCTCTTATAGTCTTTGATGACTGCTATAAAATGTGACGGTTCCTCCCGAAAAGGAAAAATGAAATGTTATCTTTTCTTATGTTATGTTACTAAACAATGAGGACGAGCACTAATTCAATTAAGTATTATTATATCACGAGTGGGTCGTGACGATTGACAAAAGACCGACAGACAAACCAATAGACCGACAAAAACTTTTACACTTCTTGTTTCTTAAGACGGATTTGAGTGAAATTATATGCTATTTATATGTAGATTAGACCGAGAATATGAAAGAGATTTTTGCATAATTAGTAAAATTTAAATATTATAAAAATGATTAATTTTAGACAAAATTCTCTTTCATATTAGAATTCTCGGTCCAATTTGCACATAAATCGAGTCTAATTTGACTCAAATCCGACTTAAGAAACAATAAAAATGAAAACGTTTACCCCATTTATTGTCGGTCTATTGGTTGTCGTTCAATCGTATGGAATCCATGTCGAGTACATAGAATATATGAAATTAAGAGCGAGATCTGTCCAAACAATTATCTTTGCAAATATTTATTATGAATAAGTTCACTATTAAAAAGGACAACGATTGAAGAGTAGCTGTAATGGAAAACTCATCCCATTCATTTATTATTGTCCTTTTATATACTAAATTAAGACACTCGCAAACAATCTAAGCTTTTGTTAGTCCGAGCTTTCATGCAATACTGTGTACGTATTAAAATAAAAGTATTTTCATAAATTTTTAAACTACTTATTATGAATATACTGATACATAATGATATATTGAATTTATATGCATTACATTAATGCTGTAATAAAAAACAAAAACCGAAAGAATATTTTATTTAACACGAAGCATGCGCTTCAATAATGCAAAGTCTATTTCCTTATATATGGACTTTTGAATCACCCTATACATTGCATTTCATTATTCGCCAAAAGTGATTCCCTACTAAAGCCAAACGAACAATAATAGCCATTAAAAAGATCCGTTTTCTATTGCGGTTCTTCAATTATTGAATTGCTTTGATATGCAAAAAATCTTCTAAACCACTGCTACCGATTAAAGTAAATACTTTTAGTGTTTTCTTTAAAAAAAAGTTTGTCTTGCATTGAAAAATGTTAACTTTATTCAAGGTATGTGTTAATGGCTCTTTTAAAATGATTTATATGGCTTATTCACTCTTTAAAAGGCTTACTTTGAGGGCTCAGATTTCTATTTGAAATCATGTTTTGAATTTTAAACTATTATTTGATGAAATTTCAGGATATGACTGACATGACTCAATCGTGAAAATAGAGCTGATTAACTTTTAAAATATTAAATTATTATTGTACTGTACAACTTATTAACATTAAGCAAAGTGTCAATCCAATTAATGTCTCATTTAAATGCTTTCGCTGGCATATTATTTACCGTACCTGGGCAAGGCATAGGGGTTGACCCCCCCCTCCCCAAATTTTTAGAAAGTCAAAAATCGTACCTTGGTCCCCCTTTGATGTTTTCAAGTTTTCCCAAAATGTATCCCTTGGTCTCCCTTTTTATATTTTCTGAAAAAACATCCTTTGCAATTTGTTTGGAATTTTAGTTTTAATTAAAATTTAAACTTTTTAAAAAGATTTTTGATTAGATTTATCTTTAATGCATCAAACAATTGCTTTAAAATCTATGATTTTTAATAATACTCTAAAAAAGTAAGAAATTTTTACAAAAACTTTGGGGCGAGATTTTTTTGACAAACATTGTCTATTAAAAGCGATGAGTTTTTACCACCCCTTCTCAATTTTAAGAAATCTTGAAATTAACCCCCACCAAAGGTTCGCAGTATGCTATTACTCATTTTTTTATGAATATGAATATAAATGATAAATATATATAATTGATAGCCTTCATAAGGACCGGAATTAATCATTCCTTTATTACTCACTTAAATTAAATCAATTTGTTTAGACGTTTAAAATTACGGATACGAGACCACTAAAAAGATGGTAAATAGAATTACAAGATTTGGATAAAAACTAGAATCAATAGCTGATACCATTGATTCAACAGATATTAAGATACTGCGTTTGTCATTGAGCGAGTCATTACATAAAGCAACTATGCTTTCTATTTTAGGATTCACTGAATTTTTTGCACTATTGCTGAAAAGTCACAAAAAAGAAAGCGATACATATTCATTAAGCTAAAAATCTATGTAAATTTAGTGCATTTTTCTTACTTCATTGATATACATTATAGCATTTTTTTAAGAAATTCTAGAATAAATAATGAGGGGAAAAGAATATTCGCTATTCTAATATATGATGCAATTTTATATTATATAAATTATTTGATGACATTTTTATTATATTATTTTTGTTATATTAGTATTTCTTCGAAATATTGTATAATTCCATCGATTGAACCGATTTAAAGCCAAATACGACAGTTTGTCATTCAAATAATATCTTTATCATTGAACAGAATATTCCTGAATATTTGGAAGTTATGACAAGTCCAGTGAGACAAGTATAAGACCTCACTTATTCGCATTCTTTGTGTGTATGCTTGTTTGGGCTCTGGAAAAAATTTATTTCAAAAATCTAAAATATTTGTATTTTTATCAGTGTTGTTATCATATGTATTGAAAACTTTACTTTGTGTTGTCTAATAAGTAAAGAAAAATAATGTCATCGCTTCTGTTCGCCAAAGAGAGGTTTTAGTGCATAGTCATTAGGTTATGTGATTCCGCATTTAAAGAGTCGGTCTCAGCAAAGCTGCTCATCCCCATGGAAACTACATCTTCTTCTTCCTTTACATTTGAGCCCGTTATGAACAGTTTGGTTGCATAGTTGTATAGCACTATCATCTTAAAGCTTGTCTGACTACAGCTACTTCACTATTTTCCCTGCTTTCCATCAATATAATTGACCACAAGTTGTCTATGAGTCTGGAGTGACTTTTGCTTAAGAAGTCATTTATAAGCTCTAAAATGAATACATTTGGGTTTCTTTATAATTAGTTGAATAAGTTTACAAATTGTTTGGAATGTGACCAAAAGTAAAAACAAATATATTATGCGGATTTGCAAAAACAGGTAAAACTTATTCTTTTGCTAACTATTTAAGAAGTTTCTATTTTTTCTTTCAATCTTTTATCAGCAAAACTCGTGACACTTTTTTAAATTTTATTGCTTTTTCATGCTTTTAAATATTTATAGTCAATAACTTTTAATGTATTTGGAAAGAGTACCAGTTTTTCTTC
>JAQGCH010003212.1:0-11024 GCA_034699485.1 Nanhermannia elegantula
GTATACTATGTACAGTAGTTCATAGTCTTCATAGTAAATGAGAATTTAAATAGAAATTGATTTTTGAAAGTTTTCAAATCTCAATATTGCAGTTCGTTTAACTTTGTACTCAGTTTACAACTTTTCAATTTAATTCTATTTTTGAATTCAATTCTATTCAGTAATTGTTTCTAACGTTAAACAAATATTTCACAGTTCAAACATTGCTAAACAATTGTTCGTAAACAAAAAATTAAAGCAAAACAAATGACTTCTCTAAAAAATAATCAAATCTCTTACAAAATTTTAAAAAGTTATACCAATAGTTCGTAAAAATTAATTTTTTAATAACCACATACAGTGCAGTGAAAGACAACAACTTATTAATATTTAAATTTATGTTTTGTCTAATATTTGATTTTTAAATAGACTTATATATCGCTGAAATAATACACTTTTACCCCCACCAACACACGTAACAATTTAATAACATCATATATAGATTTGTCCTTATCCTCTACCTATGACAAGCGTCATTTTTTCCGTCTTATTAATAGATATTTCAAACAAACTCCCCCTCATTAATAACAGTTTGATTGCATTGACCCTTCCCACTCATTTCTGTGTTGCATAATTTGTGAATTATGCCTGATTTACAGGGATTTGCAAAACATATTTTCCTACTGTAATAGTCTCAATCAATTTATGTCTATCATATTAGTTAACCATATTAGGGCCAACTTCAACATATTCCCAGTTTTCTTTTCACTTAAGTTTAATATTAAAATCCTGTGTCTCAATAAATTCTATGAAGCATTTCTCCCATATTTCTTAGTTTCAGTGCATTGATGGGCGTCTTCTTTTTTAGCAGACATTCTTTTTACACAATTTTCTATTCGAAGACTTCTTTTCGCAGCATTTAATAAGAAAACACAATTAATATCATAAGTAAAACTAATTTTCAACTTTTCTTATAATTTTTATATGAGTATTAAAAGAATATATTTTCCATTGTCGTACTTAATATTTAAAATATATAAGTTATTTGAGTCCTTTTACTATTAAACTCTGCTAGGGTTGTTAAATTTACTAAATTTTCTCCAGAGCACTAAATTTAGTGCTAAATTTAGTTTTTTGACTTTTTAAAATGCAGTAAAATGTCAAAATTCTATGCTATCATCGAAAACATTATATTATCCTAAATCTAGAGTCTTATTTTCACTATAAATCAACTCTGAAATATCAAATTCTTTCTAATTATTTTCGAATAAACAGTATTATATACAATTGATAAAAAATTGAACTCTTTTATTTGTTAATCTATTTCCTATAAAAATTTACTAAATTTTTTCTGAAAACACTAAAATTAATACTAAATTTAGTATTTTGAAACAGTAAACTCTGCAAAAAGGGTCTGCAAAAAGGGTCAGCGAAATGGAAGTCTGTGAAAAGAAAATTTTGCAAAATAAAGTCTGCGAAACGATAGTAAATCCATTAATGTTATCGAAAATCTATAATTATAAAAGCGATAAGGGTATGCTCGCCTCAGTGGATAGATTTGGATTGTTTTTAAACTGGATGTAAAAATAATCCGCATTTGTGTTCGCTTTTTAATCTGTAATGGATAGGATTGAAAATAATTTTTTTAACAAACATGAATTAACTCAAGCTTTCTAAATATGCTTTGCGAACAACAAACCTGCTTTAAAAGTGGGTTCTTTTCAATCCACTATTTTAGTCCTCAATATACTGATTTTAATATAACATTAGTATTTATATTAAGGTTCACTTTTGCGTTTTGTATCTCAATATTTGCTTCCAGCAAAAAAGTCACTGAAAAAGCCAAATACATTTTTTTCCTTTTGCTAATAATAGACATAACAGAAGAAAAATGATTAAGACTTTGTAAAATTTAATTTTTCTATAATGATCGCAATGGAAAACAACTGAAGTTGATTAGTCATCAAAATAAAGTTCAGAAATAAAATAACTCTAATTATAAAAATTATTTTAGAAACGATATGCAAATTAATGAGGGGATTAATTTATATAGTATTTAAATTTCACCTGATTTCACAGTCATTTGAAGCTGATTTACGTTACAGTGCCTTTATTTAAGTGTAACAAATGTGTTCAACATCAAAATGAATGTCTAACTTGAATTATATAAAAAATTAAAATAATAACAACGGTGTTGAATACAGTATCGAATACAGCTTTTCAATACATGTTCCGAATATAACTTGCATTTATGTCTTTTATATAACTTGAATGGCTTGTATCGCAACTTCTATTTTTATATAAGTATTTTCATCATTAAAATGTTCAATAACTTGTCAAAAAAGCTTCACTGAAGGACCCAACTAATAAAGCGATGCTTTACGAAAAACATTAAATTCATTTTACAGTTGATATTAATCCAATCCTTAATCAAATTAAATTTTATAAGTTTGAGAAAATTATTTTGTTTTAATGGTTTTAATGAGCGCAGTATTAGTTAATAGCTTAAATCTCTGTGAGAGTACACACACCTGAATCATGCATTTAATAGCATACAAATGGCATCTCATTCTATGACAGATTCAAAATGAATCCTTGTAGTGAAAAAGCATTCATATAAGTAATGGGCGTTCAATCTTTAGAGCCATCGATCGTTAGGTTACTCTTTTAATAATTATTTGTTACCTTTGATAATTCATTTGGTATACAATTGTAATGCTTTAGTTGTATAGTTTTGAGGACTTCCTATTTGCAGAAAAATCAGAAGTGGGTGTTATCTATGTATCAAAATTAGCCTAAAACTAATTTGATTTCACTTATTTATTTTTACTCAATTATTTTTAACAAAATTGTTTCAAAATAATGGTGAAGTAGTATAAAAAAAGTGATAAAAATACTTTCACTAATTTATTGACAATAATAGAGTAGAATATTGTAATAAATATCAAAATATCACACTTTTCTGCCCATAAAAAATTGTTATATTTTCTTACATACATGTATATGTACAGTACAAGAATGACCAGAAATATAGTACACATTTTGAATAATTTATAGCCCAAAAAATAAACGTTATTTCATTTCCGTCTGAGAGAGTGATTAATTCAAAATTCCTAATTATTTTTTAAAAATTGAACAAATTTTATCTCTATATACCAGGCCTGGCCATACTTTTCAAGCAAGAGCCAAAAAGGTGAAAAAATTAGGAACGGGACCCATAATCCGTAAATTAGATTTTCCTTGTTAAGTTGGATTTGAGTGAAATTAGAAGCTATTTATATGTAAATTAGACTAAGGCTTCAGAATATTAGAGATTTTGGTTTAAAATATGCAAAATATTAAAGTTTATTTCATGATTCGTAAAGGTTTTTAAGTTCGCATATTATATAAATGAGAAATGAACTTTTTTACAATTTTTTAAACTTATTAAGATATTATTGCATTTTATTTGCAAAAGCCTTCTATATACACTACAGTATAAAAAACAGAAATACAAAACACCATTTGCTGCATAAACACCCGTTATGTTTGAAAAGTTTAAAAATTATTGAATAAATTGGCAAAAATATTTTAAATGGGTTTTAATGAACGAAAGGGGGGGGGGGGGGAATTCGAAGGCGCATTTGGACAAGTATTCAAAAGTGTTGACTATTGGTAACATTAAAACAGTGATGGATCCAGACTTTTCCAAGGTCCAAAGCTCAGAAGGGGGTTAGCTTCAGAAAATCATTAAAGCCAAGCAAAACTCATCGGTTTTCTGAGACAATTTTTAAAATTTTACATGATTTCGAAAATCCCGGTCGGGATCAATCTCAACCTGAACCCCTCCCTTGGAAATGTCTGCATGAATCTATATTTATGATTCCAATTCGTTCATAGCACGCCAGAAAGTAGTGGTAGTCTATCGGTTCCAAGCCCACAAAGAAGTCAAGTTTAAAATAGTCTTTTTCTAAGTTTACGACTAGTGGTGGACGTGCTCAGTGCTCGTGCTCGCAGGAATTGAAGCGCTCGGTGCTCTCTTTTTGGAGGTGCTTGAGCACCAAACCAGCAAATTTGATGGATTTAAGCTTTTTTAACACAAAATTTGTTCATTTTATTTAAGATGTAAATTTATTTGTATATTCCTTTGCTAATTATGATATCCATTAATAGAATACCATTCAACTCATGCTTAGCTATGAAATTAACGTTTTTAATATGTAGAAATATTTATATTGCATTCATAATATGAAATTTTACTAAGACTAGGTGCTCGAGCTCAACAAAATCAAAGTGCTCGGTGTTCGTCACCGAGCACCAAATGCTTGAGCACTGTCCATCACTGTTTACGACAATAATTTTCTGGACGCTGAGGGAATTTTACTAATCAAATATAGTGAGCATAAACAACAGTATACTTGTATTTATATTGCATGGATATTAAGATCACCTGAAGATATTAAGAATAAGGGGCGTTCAAAGTTGGTTTACTACATTGCAAGATAATGTAAGGCCCAAAGCAACAAAGTAAAGCTTGATGAAAGAGTAATGCTTCGATCTAGCACCCCACCCCCACTATTCTCCAAACTTGCCCCCTAGTGATGATTATCTGTTTTGGAATTTGAAAAATCATTTAATTGGACAATTATTTAATAACGAAAATGAGAGAAAGTTGTCAGTATACCATTGTTTCGAGAAAAAATTTTAGCCTTATTTATGGATTGAATGAGCAGTGGCTGAAACGCTGGCAAAAATGTACTGATGGGAATGTATGGGAGTGCTATATTTAATATTGATATATAAATTAGGGCGCTTTCAGTTCTCTTTCTATGTTAGGCTCACTATTAAGTGACCCAACCTTTTGAAATGAAAGTTTTCGTTCTATGAAATGGCACTTTCTTGCGAATAAGTAAAACTGTATGCATTTTCTTAAAATTTTGATGACATCACTTTAATTTGTATGATAGTGTCATTTTGGTAAGGGGTCAGGAGAGCTCATTTCAAAGGTGTCAGACTCATGACTGAAGGGTCGTGAGTTAGAACTCTGCACACTGTACTTCTTTGACTGTGACGGCACGTCCATTATTTTCGAACAGTCCCAGGCCCGTAGCGTTAGCCCACGCCGCCACTGGGTTCGCCTATAAAAATCTCACTCTAATTCTGGACAAAAGTGAGATCTCCTTAAAAGGAGTTGGCTGAGGAAAATGTTATGTTATGTTTTCGGTGTCAAAGGTGTCAAATTTCTAATTAAACATTTTTATGGAACACTACTATAGTATATTAGAAATTGAGTTAACTTATAAGTCATAACACTTTCTTTAAAAAGATCCAACTTTTTAATTTTTTTGGTACTTTAAAAATAAAATACAGGTTATGGCTGATTGTAGTTTTGTTTTTAGTTTGCTTTCAGAACTGTTCGCAGACAACACAAGACATCATATCATTAAGCGTATGGATGTTGTAAAAACAAATATTTATAGAGTAAAGCCATGATTTGGATGACAAAACCAAACGTAATGACAAATTGGATTTATTTTTTTGAGAAATCATTGATGCGAATTACATATATCAAAATTGCCATAAAAATCTATGTTTATATCAGTGATTTGCATATTAGATTTGTTGGTTCTTATTGTGCTGGCTATCATGCAAACCTGACTTATTGATATAACTACATTTAACACTGCATTGATTTTCAAAATACAGTTCATCAAAAGATTTAATGCTTTAAAATTCTATTTTTTTTGTAAATGTTGCAGAATTTTAAAGATTTTTTGTCTATTTATAGAATTTTAAACGTGATCAGTGATCACTAAAAAGGTCATAAGTTAGTCAGAAGTCAAGACCAGTTGCTTTCAATTTAAAAAACGCTATATATTTGAAACCTATATATATGAGAACATACCAGTACTTACGTAAGAAGAGTCTCGATATTTTTCCTATCAATTGATATATTGAAAGCATAAGTTCTCAATATTTTTATTTCAGTCATTACAATAGATAATAATAGTGTTTCATTGATTACATAAACATTACTCAGAAGAGTATATGATGTTTTTCACAAGTCCTTTAATGGGTTTAATGTACCAAATTATAAGAAATCATCAGAGATGGACAAATTATCCAAAATTTTGACACTCTAGTTGAGTGATTCTAGAAATTATATGCAAATTTTCTGAAAATTCAAGGGTCTTCTAACTCATCGGGTTTGAAAGGTTTACAACCCACTGGCATTGGCCATCACTGCTGCACATTTTACACAGAATTTGGGCCGAGTTTAAAGCAGGCACTCCCTTTCCCTAAAAAATTGGGAAATTGTGAATCCAATCAACCCATTCATGAAATTTTTAAAATTATGTCTTATATTGACAATAAAATAAAATACTGAAATAATTTATGACCGCAATTGAAATTAAAAGTAATTGAAATGCATGAAGTCTTTAGAAACACCGCAGAATTTGAGAAATCTTTATCCCAGAATAATAAAGTTGCAAAAAACAATAGAATTTATAAATTTTATTTGATTGAAAAATTGTTATATAAATGGGATGAGTTTTGAAAGTTGACAGTGTGAACCCCAAACAGCAAACCTAATCTGCTCTTAAAGTGTTAGCCGACTTCTGTATTGACAGCCTGTATTTTACTTACAATACTGTACTGTATAATAAAATAGGTTTATACCTATAGGTGCTGAATAGTGGAAGAAAGTCAATGCATGCACTGATTGCAAATATTGTAAAAGTTTTATGGATACGTCTCAATTAGTTTTACGCAATTGCGGAAAAGTAAATAGACTCGAATATAGTATTCATTGTGCATATTATGAACTTAATTATTAATCTGATTATATTCAATATATAGTCTATTAAAGCTATGAAATAAGTGCGAAAAACAAAGTTCTTCTTACCTTATATTCGGAATAATTTTGATTTTTCGAAAAACTAGAATTTCTAACAATTTTGCAGAATATGTTCTAATTATCTGACAAATAATATAATGCCAGATCAGTTGACACAACTTTTGATGAAGACTTATTAGTGTTAAAGCTATTCAGCAGCAGTTTTTGGCTAAAATAAATCTATTACTGACTCTATATGATGAAGTGTTGCCAATGTAGGTGAATGTGTTTAACTTACTGTTTGGTTATAGACATGCATCCAATAAAAATGAAGACAACTTATTATCAACATGACTGCCATCGCGATTCTCTCAGATTCATATTTCTGAGTTCTCTCACTTACATTCGATGCCACCACTGTATGGACACATATATACTCTTAGTACAGGTTAGAAAATAAAATATCACCAAAATAATGATTTTTCTCAACAAAATAAAGTTTATCATAAAATCGATTTGTCAACAATAACTATATTTGCATTTTCGCAAAGTTTTATGCAACACATTGTATTGAATACCAAAAAGTTGACTCAGAATGTTTTTTATGCCCTAAAGACCACTTTCTTGCAAACACCTGAAGGAATAAAATGGAATAAGTCTATCATAATAGCATTTACTTTCTCAAAAGATTCCCACAACTGTATTATAATATATTGATGAATAATAACTAACTTTGTATTATACAAATCTCATTTCTATTCTATTTCATAAACGGCACCATTCTTTTCTGTCAATCACGAGATTAATTATAATAAAATATTACTTATTGTTAACTCTATTCTATTCATTTGAAATATTATAGTAAATTTGTAGTATAATAATCTTCAGTTTATGCTAATTAAATCATTAGAGACAGTCGACTTTAAGTTCATAGAATATATGTTTCACATCAAATATCTTTACAGTAATAGTGAAATCGGTTGCAATGAAACCTCGTTATTATAAAGAAATTTGTGAGGTCCCAAACGTTTCACTTTAACGGGGATATAAATTTATTATTAAAAAACAAATCATGTAAATAAAATTTTTACAATAATGTGATTTATATTTTAATTTATAAAAATTTTCAAAAAAATTCAAATAAACTGTAAAGAATTTAACAACGCATTTATTATGCATAAGTCGTGAGAATTTCAATTTTATAAATCTCGATCTCGTATCGGTCTCGTAGAACTTCGACTCACATAAAAATATCTGACATAAGCCCTGTTTATCTTTCCCTAAATATCTGATCACAGAAAACCCAAGTTTGCAAATAGTTTAATATAATAAAAACTTTTGAAAAATATAATTGAGAAATAATTAATATGAATTCAATTTGAAAGAATATTTGTAGATGACTTAGACTAGAAAATAATGCTCAAAATCCTATTTATAGTCTTAAATTATTTAGATAAAGCTGCTTATTATATAAACAGAAATTTTAATTATTCAAAACATTAACTTATTTGAACTTTTTACCCACAATAAGCTCGATATAACGAACTTTGATGTAACGAACACATACAATAAAAGCTCGATATAATGAACCCTCAAGGGGCAAAAATTTTAGTCCGTTTAATCAAACTGTTCGTTATATCAATTTTAGCTTAATTTCACAGCTGAACAGGAATCTGGTTATGTACAGATATGGGAAAAAAGATTTGCATTTCAAGTTATTATTAATAGTTATTTATATTTGGTTTTATGAAAAAGATTAAAATTTTGTGATATGCCTACAAAATTATATTTTTTATTGACTAATAATTCAAATGAATGAATGAATATATTGATAGAAAAGATAAATACTCAAACATACAAATAAATTAATATTTAATATATTATAAATTAATATAAAATTTCTCAACAATCAAATTACTAATCAATAGCGCACTTGTTTAGAACACAATTCAATTCGATCTACAATTAAAAATCACAAAATAAATTATAATATCGTTGATGTCATATAACAGCAAAAAGCATGATTTGTATGAGTGATTTAAAGGTCTTTTTTTATTTTATTTTATTTTTATCTTTTTATAAATAAATAAAAGATTAACAGTTTTATCAAAATTTTTCTGTCATCAAATTTAATAATAAATTGCAAGCCTTTTCCCATATCTGTATGTTATAACGAGATGTCTGTTACCAACCATACGCATCCCTTCCGATATGAAATCAATACTTTCAATTCCTTTTTACTTTTAATGAAAATTTGATAAATTTAAGCAAAGTTTCTCAACATTGAAAAAATTGGAATAAAAAATGTTTTTATTTTGGAGCAACGCTTTTATTCTAAGCAAAACGGGTTAAATATGCTCTTCAGGTTCATTAAAACAGGGTTTATGTCATTTTTATGTGAGTCAAAGTGCAATATTTAGCTTTAGATTTAGTCGCGGCTAAAGACTAAAGAGAAAGAATTTTCACAAATTAAATTTATTTTGAAGGCTTCAAAAAATATTTATCTAAATTGTTTGTTCTATTAAAATGAAGAGCTCTAACTGCAAGTATTAATTGTATCAAGCTAAAGGATTTTATATACAAAAAATTGTATATACATAAGAATTAGGATCTGTATTAAAAAATTGAATAAAAAATGTATTCAATATTTTGATTTATTAATGTTTAGAGCTGAAAGGCTAAAGCTAAAAGCTAAAGCATAGGTTAAAGGCTCAAGCTAAAAGGCTAAAAAATTTTAGCTTTTTAGCCCTTTTGCTATTTCAATACAATCTCGTCTCGAGAATTACATTCCTTTTAAACTTCTTACTACTGAGCCTGCCCTGGAATTTTGCACCGTTAAACAATCAACATTTGAATCAATTAGTTTTTTATTTAAAAATCACTTAGATTTATAATAATACATTTTTTCTCAGCAAAAAATCTCTTCAAATAAATTTTTCGAACAGATCGCGCCGAATATAATAAATTTAACCAAAACTTTATTTGGTCTCATCTCGCGAGACATCTCGAGATTTTCTATGAGATGAGATCTGGTGCTCACGACTATTATACATTTTTAAAATTTAAAAATACAAACTCATTATCTAAATCCTAAAATATATAGTGAAATAACACCATTTAAAATATACTTAAAATCAAAAAAGTTGCGCAGCAATGAGTACTGCAATACTAAATCTCAATCATTTACAGAAAAGAAAGAAAACCCAACTCATTAGTGATGGCATTAAATAAACGTAACGGTGCTTTTGATCATTCAGTTTGTAAGGTATACTTCAGGAGAGACAATGAAAGTGACGGACCTATTATCAGTGGCACTCAATTTTTCGAAAACTAGTGATCACCCAAATGAGAGACCGTGTCTTTCTTGTGACCACTATTATAGTCAGCGGTTGGCTCTTGAGAACTGATATGATTATAGCCTCTGATCGATGAGAATTTGTGGAAAAGATTGCTTAACTATATATTAAGCAATATATTACTTAACTAATACTTTCTATAATGCAATAACTTATCATTCAAGTGAAAGTAAAAGCTCTTTAACACTATTTTGTGCGTATTTCCTATTTTTGATTATGAGTGCATTCAATTGTTCGGCACTTCTTATCTTATCTGTTAATTAAACTCGATTTTAAAGATTATTCACATTTGCCTTGAGTTGAGTCCAACTCAACTCACGTGAAATAACGCCTCTATTGTTATATTGAGTCCTATTTATCACTATTCATAAACTTATCGATCAATCAATCATTTTTTGATTAGTCATTAAATTTATAATTTTGCAGAATTTGGTTCATAACTACGATAACACGTAATAAAAACCATTTTTATATCAATTGTATTCTGCGCTTAATATAAGTGAAAAGTGAAAAGTATGTTAAAAGTTTTCAAATGATTGCATCACTTGTTTTCATAAGTTTTTCAATGAATTGATGCGATTGTGTAATACTGTGTGTACGGTATGGGTTTCGGTTTCACATAACAAGGTTTCGGTTCAGCTTTTGTCCAATCACTGCATATACAGCGGACACAAACACAACCAAATAATCACTATTGAAGTGCATTTAATTATATGTATACTTTGGTTCGTTTCTATGTTTGTCTTACTTTTTAAAATTAAAAATTGGACAAAAAAGTTGGTTTTATTTATACCGAAACATAATCCCCACAAACACTGTGTTTTTCTACTGTTATATACATTACAGCGCATTAAGTGTTGAAGTGTTGAGAC